>JAPWLS010001765.1:0-61992 GCA_028551675.1 Tineola bisselliella
TGTAAGTCATGTGTGCCGTCGCTCCACTATCCATTATCCATTCATCGCAGCTATCCACCTTGCTGTCGTTTATGTAGAATGCTGATGGTTTCATTTCTTTCGTATAGTTGTTCTTTTTCGGTACGCGACAATCCCTGGCGAAATGCCCCCTTTTGTTACAATTATAGCAGATAAACCTATTCTCTCTTGACGTCGATGACTGTTGACCCTTATAATTTGCATCTTTATTAGACCGGGAATTTCTTATATTTCCATGTGTGTAGAAAAGAGAATTGTCTTCATCTTCGAAATTTTTCAGGCTCAACTCCTCATCAATGAGCCTGCATGTTAGGTTGCTAATGGTTTGCATGGCCGGGGTTAGTGAGAGCCATGCTTGGCGAAAATTTCTATATTTTATTGGCAAAGTGGAGATTATTTTAGTTATTACGGCCTTTTCACTGACCGTTTCTCCATTTTCATTTAGTTGTTTAGCCATACTTTCAATTTTCGCAATATGTTGTGCGATATCATCCGTGGGTGACATTTTGTATGTGTAGAACTTTTCTTGTGTTAATAATAAATTTAGTTCAGATTTATGTTCATAAATATTCTCCAATTTTGCGAAGATCTCCGCCGTTGTCTCACAGGTCTCAATTAAACTAATTTGTTTGTAATCTAAGGCCTGTGTTAAAATGAACATTGCGGTCGCGTCATTCTTAACCCATTCTTCATTCTTTTCTTGCTCTTCGTTCACTTTCATATGCGCCGCTAAACCCTTTGCCTTGAGTGCACAAATTATTTGAAACTTCACGTATTAACTATAACTGCTTTTTATATACTTCACGTATTAACTATCTGCTCCCGTTGTCTGTCGCAAATCCGGAAACGCTCGAAAAATATCAATTGAATGGTCGTTATTTTTACTTTAGAAATTGTTTTTCGGTATCCATTTACACTTAATATATTATAATTATATATGTTTTATTAAATTATTTAATTATAGTTATAAAATAACTAAAATTTTTAAAAGTATATTTTTTATTTACCTGTGAATTTTCTGATGCTAGAAATATAAGCTTCTACCTATAGCATCACTTAATCTGAATGTCGATTAATAGCAACAGCAGATTAACACACAAGTAAATATAAGATGGTTGATTACTATTAGTTTCCACGTTTTGCTCTTATTATACCAGCTTAATGATCACGTGGGCTTCATATGCATGACATAATGCTACATGTTAATTTACTATTTCGTTAAGGAATACAAAGTGGACAGGAACGAAACCTAAATCACCATTGTTTGACCTCTTTAAAAATCAATCTTAGTGCACGGTTTTGTAAACAGAGGAGCAAATTGCCTCCCTAGTGGAAACACGGGTCAAATTATCAATGTCAAACAGACATATATTTTAAAATAGATTCAAATGTAATTAATAATCAAACGTCGAATCTGCATAAATTACAAACCAACAAAATATTGTTTTAGAACATTAATTAGTAAATTACCTGAAACGCCTGAGGATTTTATTATAGCAATAAAACGTTACACTGTTTTCATTAAAGTCATTAAATTTGCTATTAAGTGTGGTAAATTGGTCTAATTATAGTTATCAACTTAGCCTACAATCTGAGTATAATACCTGTAAAGTGACTCAGTCACGTTTTGGTATTAGCCGTGTCAATCTGATCCGCTGATTACTATGTAAGTTCTATCAAGTCAAAATAGCAAAGACGACTTCTGTAGTCATTCATTTCTTTCCCGTAGGCGAATTATAATTGAAAAAAATATATCTGTATTGTTTCGTTTTTCTCCCAAAAGAATAGACAAAGATCAAGCAACCAGTATTGGTCTGAGTGCATTTTCATTTACATGCTTCAATAGAAGAAAATATCTAATTTAATTCTTATTTTCAATCATAATAGACAATGTGTCATTGCTTAAAACAATTAATAAGTCTATGTTATATTTAAATAACAATTTATTTACCCTTCATTTAAGTATGATTTCAATTGGTTAATGTATAATAGTTGTTTTTTTTTAATCTGCTTCGAAATCGTTTCTTTTATTCTATAAGAAATTAATAGCCTAAATGCAGTTTGAAATATAATATTGTATTACTATATCAAATAAAATGAAAACATGAGTAATTGTTAAAAAAATACGATTAAACGAGACGCGGCCGGGTTCGATATAAAATCTGCCACGTAACGCAATAAAAACAAAAATATTGAAAGCCAATAGTCAAATATTAGAAAGGTCTTACCTTCCATTTGAATATTGATGCCCGTAATAAATAAAAACGTTTACTCCCGTGTTCGTATACCCCCGAATATTGTATTCATTTTTCCTCAAAAAACTTGTACAAAGCTCGCACAAAGAGCGACACCAAATATTTTGTTTTTATTAAAACGAGTTTTACTTAGATTGAGAATGTTTTAAAAGTTTTTGAGGTTTGAATGAAGTGTCGAAGTGTCAAAAGTTAACCATTGAGATAATCTATGCTCTTAAATAAAAAGTAAACCAAACATCGGAGATATTATTTAAACATACGTTTTATGGAAAATAATTAGTTTCTTTTAAATTGTTCATTTCAAATATCTTCATAAGTGGTCGAACGAAAGTCAACAACATTTTGTCCCAGCCCCATTTAACTTGATATTTGACGGGTAGATACTTTATAATGTATTGGCATCCGCTGAGAAAGGAAAGGGGTTTATACTATATTATAAAGTTTATACTACGAAGATCATATGTTTTTAAGTGAGCGGCAACAGAATCAGCATTTGGCTTAATAACTTTATAATAATATTTTTTATAAAAAAAAAAACAACGTTTAATGATAGGGAAATGAAGTTTTTATGAGAATACTGGGTAAAACAGGGTTCAGCCGCTGCCGACAGAATATATTGTAAATAAGACAATGAAACGAAAAGCTTATTCAGCTATATCCCAAATGCCTCAGTATCCTCTATGGAGCAAAACCTATGGGCTCGATGTTTTTGTCGACTTTTTATGCCTTCGCTGTAAAGCCGACCCGCTTATTACCTTCCGAGTCTCGCTAGGAATTTATAATTTGTAATTAATGACAACAGACAAAACATAGGACAGAGCTACATGTAGAAACCCTTTGAATAAACTGTGAGCTAATGTTATATACATAGATATTGACCATTATTTTTCCTAGACATGGAGTTTTGAATTGAGAATTGAGAGGTCCATTTCATCTCAGTCGTACGTCTGTAAAGTGCTTTAATCTCGTTTTGGAATCAACTGTAAAATTTAAAAAAATAATGTTTGAATAAATAAAATTAATAAACTTCAAACAGTTTATATTAAATGCAAAAACGAATTTGAATTTAAATTGAAATAAATATTGCTGAAAGCGTCGGAAATCGTAACCGCCGATGAAATATGTGGGTCTAAAAGTTTCATTTCGAAACGCGTACCAATAAATTGCTATTTGGTTTACTTATTGATATTAAAAGTTATTATTTATTTTAATTTAGGTTTTATTTACAGTATATTCGACATAGGATTGAAGAATTCTAATATATTCGATAATATTATATATGTCACCCACTTATGCGCAATTTATACACAAATGGGTCACTGGGGACAGGTCACTCAATATGTTTTGTTATTCTTAATTCATTTCATTTCATTCCAATGGTGTATTCAGTTCAGAGAGATGTCCTTGTTTTGAGTCACGTGGGCAGTTAATATTTGTTTTCTTTTTGGTTCAGGTCTAATGACCGGATTGGAAACTCTGCTGAAACTCGTCTCTCTTCACATTACATTGAAGAACATTAATGTACTTTTCATTTAATTAACCGATGTTCTTTGTAATAATGGAACCTTTTTACACTCCCTAGTCGAGAGCACTTTAGTCTGATGAACTGCTATAATTCATTTTGACACATCAAGGAGCTGTAGTGCTTTCAGGTGAAGGCCTCTAATTGAGTTTTTTTTTCATCAATTGATTGAGATTTTATTAAAATCTATTTTTAGGTGTACATAGTTTTTAAACGAAATATAGGTATTTATTTTAATAAGGCTTACGATCGAGTTTAATTTTATTATTTTGTTACTTGGATTCGAAAGTTTTGCAAATTGGGTTTTATAATAATAAAAATAATTTCAAATTTATCTATTCATTCCACATATATTGATGTTTAAATATAATCACTAATGGTAATAAACGCTATGATTGTGTAGAATAATTGAGAAATAACAAATAAATAAGATTGTTACATTCTTAATTCTGTTCAGGTTAATTTTACGAGCAAGTCCTTTCAAATTGTTGTAAGGTAAAAAAATGTTCAAATGGAGCTCGTAAAATTCGCGGTAGAACGTTTAGATAACATTGCTACGATAAAACCACACTTCGGACATAAAAGCCCATTTGAATTTTAAATCGTTTCACTAAAATACTAAAATTATTGTTTCTTATGGTCTAGTTAAATATTTAGATATTTGAAAATTATTATATTAGGTATATTTGTCTATTTCTATTACATTTCAATATACACCTATATAAATCGAAGCGTGCGATAGAAGCCTTTTTCAGACGTTAAAAAAGGTCAAATAAAAATATTGATAAAATAAATATTTATATAAAACGATTGTGGCAAACTTGGCATTGGTTTTCGTTCGGTCCTATAAAAACTTTCCCAAATAAAAATGTTATACAACCGAGTGTCAGTTCATAAATAATAAAATTAAAATAAACAATTTTAGAATTAAAAAATGTACATTATCAAACGTTTTTGGTTAACTAATATTCGCGGTCGCGAATCGTAGATTATGATTACTAATTACAATAAGATTTTAAAAGACTATGCGGTTTATTATCAAGTGGAAAATAATGTTGAAATTATGTGCCATGATTATTAGGACTTGATCTACAATAGATGTTAACGTTGCTTAGATATGTAACCGTCAACACTTGTTTGAAATTCCCATTAGCGGGTCTGTTCAATATTGTCAATAACAATCTGAAACGTCAATAGGGTATGTGAGGAGCAATTATGTTCTAATTGATGTCGATCCAGCCATCTGTTCCGAGGTGGAATTCTTAATGAAGCAATTAGTTTTGTGGTCCAATAATGTTACTAGTTTTAGTTTGGATAAATGTCTGTCTAATACGGTTTTATTTTTAGCTTTAGTATTGATTTTTAATTTTTGTCTAATTTTACTTCTGTTGTGGTAACACTGGTCTGTCAATGTTAGTTGTAGTACCAATTTTTTAGGAATAAAATAATGACTTATATGTTGATGTATGATGTTATATTAAAAAGTTGGTTACACGAAGCAAAATCTTGAATTAAAGAAATATATTTACAATTTAAATGAAATATATTAGAAATCTCGTTTCAATTTTCATATGAAGTTAAAACTAACAGCGCATCGATTCTAAAATGTAGATACCCTTAAAAACTTTGTCTATGTAGTAAAACTAAGCTCTGCCTCTGCGTCTGTCCGTAACTATTGCTTCAATACGTAGGAGTGCTCGCTGCAAAGTTCACTTGAATGGCCGTTCGTTGGAGCTACCTCTCTAACTTTGCTGATTCAATGGAGTCCTATAGTTTTTGTTAACCAGAATCAATGTTTTGTGAATACTTATAACAACAATACAATATTTAAATATTTAATACGAGTATAGTAGGAAAATTCTACTCGTTAATGTATTACAGAGTAACCTTAAAGTAACGACCCTTAATATAACGATTTTCTCGATTTAACGAATTTTTGAAATCCCCTACAACTGCCCATATGAGCTAATGCAAAATATACCTTTTATTACGAATACATTTCTTAAAATCCTTTTTATAACTAATTTTCAACCTTTGCAAAATGTAAAAAGAAAGTATTATTTACCTTTATTTAACGAAATCGTCTGCTATAACAGTGAAAGCAGATTAGTACCTACGTAAAGCTGAGATTAATATATTTTTGACCTTGTTAAAACGAATCGTAGACCAACTTGACCTCTGTAAAACGAACCTCATTGTAACAAATTCCTTGATATAACCACTATAAATGAATTATTTTCTGATTCCCGTCAGTATCGTTATATCAAGGTTGCACTGTAGTACAAGTTGTAGTGAACCGTATAATACAGTGACTTATTCGTGTTCAAAGAACATCATGGAATTAGTCTTACAGTGGAGGTGACTGTTCCCACTGCTACTGTGGTCAAATAAGCTTAGGTCTCCTGGATTGCAGGGCTCATCTATAATATAATATGTTCCAGAAGACTTACGGTTTCTCTCAATGCGCAGCGTGAAGTAGATACTCCAGGTAATATCTCAATAGCAATCATATACTTTATTTTATTCGGAAGTTATGTTTAAGAAGTCCTTTTAATGAAGTCTCGGAAACGTCGTAATTCCCGTTTGTTGTAAAATGTACGAACATCGGTTTGTCTTGATTACAAAGGAAATCGAACAGGAATTTACTTGATAACTCATCTTAAGAAGTTCTCGAATTTTCAACAGTTAATGCTAAATTCAAAGTTGTACAATTTACTTTTCTTTACTTATAATACCATACCTTAAGTACTTTTGTTTGGATGATTTAAGATTTATCTAAGATAATGTGTTTATTTAAATCATATACCTAATATTATTCTACGATACTCTGGAGCCATGGGCTCACTATCGACCAATGAAAATACGCTATATGTAAATAATGTTTTTCATTATTTTGTAGGTACCTATACATAGCAATTTAAAATTTTAATCTATTGTTACGCAACATAACAACAACGAAACTTTAATTTAGCAATCTGACGTTCACGGCATTATTTTGTTAGGCATGTGAATAAAATCATAATGTATCATAAAGAAACTCAAGGTTTTGTCACATAATATAACAGTGGATATATTTATAGCCATGCAAAACTATTACAAGAAATTTTCACTTGTTGATATTAGTAGCGATTCTGGGTGATTTTGAGACTATTTTTTTATACATAGGCAGTCCTCGTACTTACGGCATGTTAGGTTATCGCAAAAGCAAAATAAGCAACGTAAATCGAAACGACGTAAGTCGAGACATATTTTTTCATATGTTTACATGCAAAATCCAAGGGTTAGGTTCAAAGATAATAGGCCTTAAAATACGCAATAACTCCTTGATCCAATGGTTGCAACTACGAAGTCGTGTTTGGAGGAACAAAACTTCGCGACAAGTGAATTCTTCTATGCCAGAAATCGAAACAATTAACGTATGCTTGAGGAATAGTGACAAAAATTGATTGACGTAACTCGAAACGACGTAAGTCGAGGACTGCCTGTATTATTGTAAATATAACGGTCTGGTATTAATATAGAACTAATTGACACAGCATAGAAACAAGTGATATTACAAAGAAATTTGTGTTAGTAACAGTCGCCGCTATTATTTCGGCTTTAGTATAGTATAGTACAGTACATTCTTCGTCGAGGCTCACAGGCAGATACCTCTCGTTAAACTTGACTATTTTTAAACTAGCTTATAGCCATAATTAAAAATTTAATTAGAGTAAAAAATATAAGTCCGGCCTATAGATTTCAAACGTCAGTACAATCGATATTGTTCAGCTTGTTTATGCAATAAATATTCAGCGATTACATTGTGTTTCACATCGCATTTAGATTTTCGATTGCTTATTGTTGTTGAAATTATACTTACAGTCTTAAAAGTACATTTCGCAAGAAGAATCAGTATAAGTAGAGGAGCATATAAAGTTCTAAGATTTAAAGGGACGAGCATCCTTATTAGCCCTGAATACCGGTTTGAAGTAAATTTAAAAAGTGCTTATTCATTTCCTTAAGTCGGCATAGTGGATACAACTTTTTCTACTACAATAGCGGTTATCACCACTAATAAACCGCGTTCTGATATATTTTTTGTATTTTATTTTTTGCTCTTTGCTGTAGCTAGGCTTTCATCTTCCTATTTCTGTATTAGAAATAGCTTAATACGCGAATAATTAACAATTTCAAAGTGAAATATCAACGTGTCATTTGTCACGGCTCTAACCTATAATTCACGAAGTTGTGAAGTTAATAAAACGTTTCACAAGGATTATTAGTTGTGTTATGGTAAAAGCGCTTATGTGCACACCTGCTGGTAAAGAACGACCTGTCTTCTTCAAGCACAGTATAACGGCCGCGAATGCTGTCCTTAGATTTTGCCGTGACAGTAGACTTATAGACCGCATTCTGACTTAACATCAAGCAGATTGCGGTCATATGAATATATGAAATGAAAATCGTTTATTATCATAGCTCTAAATGCGTGCGCTTGCTCATCGTTAGACTCTACCGTGACTTCGGAAAGGCGTATGACGAGAAGACCACAAGAAACTCATCAATCATAGCCTGTACATAAAATAATAAACAAAAAAAACTGAATTATAATTAAAAAAAAGTAAATAACAATTCATAAATCACACAATTCACAAGAATTAAAATTACATCAGAGCCACGGTGCAATCACACAGATATCAGTCTTCAAAATAATATGAGAAATAATGAAAAAAATATTCTGTGTTATTAAAATCTTTCAGTCCTAATTTTGCCTTAATTGACCATAGAAATGTGTTACAAACAAACGTTTTATAAATTATTTGGATTGAAAACAAAGTTGCAAAATTAGCTCGAGGGGTTATGATTCGAAAAACTTCCTCCAGCGAACCCTTTTCTGGAAATTTCATAAACAAAACACGAGCTAAATAATTTGATTGCATTTTGAATTATTTATCCGTGTGCCTTGTTCACGCCCAACCTTTTTAGAATACTGAGCGTGCCCAAGTTTTGTAAAAGTTTACGTTCTTTTGGGAAATGTGAGTCCTGTTCGTGCCTGTTTTAAAAAGTCTTTTCTTATATAATAAATTTATTAATATTTATACATAGTATTCCTATAATGATATTAAGATATGACCAGACAATTGTTCTATAGAGAAATGTCTGCTGCAGACATCTGTCCCCTTCGATTGTTTCGAGTTAAATCCCGTATCGCAGCTAGCTATGTAAATATACATTATTTATTACTTAATAATACAAAGTAAGCGAGTAAGAAGAGATGCATATTAATAAATAACAATTTATATTATACTAAAATTATATAATATATAAGTATATAGAATATATCGATTCATATTTTACGTGTTAACAAATCAGATTGATAATATTATATCTTCATTTATAGCAATTAAGTAATCATATAGATATAATTATATAAAATATATCAATACATATTTTACGTGTTAACGGCAATTAAGTAATCATATCGGATGAATTGTATTAAATTGTTATTATTCATGTTTTTTTCTATAATAAATAATGTGTGAAAACATTAAAAATAACTGTAAAAAAATATGTGAACACTTATGAAAATTGGATAAGAACGAAGTGTTATATGTTTTAAGTAGAAAATTTTATTAGACTGATAGCGGTGGTCGTAAATATGAAGTTGCGTAAAAGCAATAATTTTTCATATTTCCAACAAAACATTTATATAAAATGCGAAAGAAAAGCGGAGTTAAGTTGCGTTGACGATAATAGATCTACGTATAATCATGAATTCATGAAATAAAAACCACTTTTTATTTAAATAATGAGATTGTTATCTCACGATTCTGTCACACTTAAATTTTTTAATGTCCTAATTGATTATAAATAATAATGTATTATATTTATTTTGAGCTAAAAATAATAAAGCAATATTTAATGGTTAGTCGTCCCTGAAATATACTTGCGAGATCAAATAGGACAGTACACACTCGCCTCCTGAAGTCGGCACTGTGGAGGTGATTGTTACGCGTAGACATTTGTCTGCGGCTGCAGTTATCTCCGCCCATGGACTACATTCTAAGTCAACATCAGGCGAAATGTGGTCATATGCCAATTCACTTCTTTGTTCTTCTGCGGTAAGCACTAACAACTACTCTCTCTGCATAAAACATGATTCTCTCTTCGGTTAATAGTGGATCAAAAACAAAAGATTATTATTTCACTTGTTTTTTTTTGTTCTTAAATAGTTTTATCTACTATAATTGCCTCGATATATATAGCATTGATCCACCGATTGTATACGTAAGTATTTTTGTTGTTTATTGGTAAAGTTAAAAATGGTTTTATCCTGTTTTAGGTGATCAAGAATTAGGTTTCGTATGAAAGTATTTGTGTTTATTTTGTTAATATTAATTTCACTACATGGTATAAATCAAAGACACTTCTGTCTGTTTCTCATACCGCTTTGTTAACTCCTATAATAATGTAGTATTTAACAGTAACAAAATATAGTTTCTGATAGGAGGGATAGATAAGTTATGTCTGACCGGACATGGCATAGGCGTTCTGATAACGACTAACTGATAATGCATTCACTAGATTAATTGGTTACTTGTTTTACATTTAGTATTTGATTTTTTTTTATTCACCTACAATTTTTTAAAATTAAATTATTTGAATAATCCTTTTTTTATTATATAGGGCTGAATTCTTAATTAAAGCTAAGCAAGAATATACCTACTAACATTATATTGTAGAAGTTATGATTTTCTTGTGATTTCTTCTCGTCCTATGCCTTTCTGAAATCTTGTAGATTTTGACTATGCGCAAGAGCCTAAAAAGCTCATGCGAAATAAAAATTTTTGATTTTGATTTTGGAAGTCTAGGTTGATAACCACAGTCTGTATAATATAGCTGTTTATTTAATTAAAATATTTTATTTATATATAATATATAAATTTATAGATAATGAAGTTAATAATCTCCTAAAATCCTAATCTTATAATATAATTCAATATACATTATAATTTTATCTTTTGTTACGTACCTTATTTAATTGATAACTAGACCTTGATTTTTTGCCTAATTCTGCTAGTGATAATATTATGTATTAAATTCGATGTATGTTATATATCTTATTATAGGTAATTTTATATTAATTCGAGCCTATTTTTGATTAGTAATAATCGAATTTATAGGTCTAGTAGGAATCATAAAAATGTAAAATATAACTTGTCTATTAGTGCAAAAAATTAGATGGATATTAAAAATTTGTTAATTATGTGAGCAAAGATTCCGCGGGCAACGGAAGCAAAAGTGAACCGCGCATCTCGTGTGCCGCATCTCACTTCCACACAAGTCCTCTGCCCTCTCGATTCCTCCTCAATACCAGTCGACCTCACTTGGCCCTGCTCAGTTACTCCGCGGCGCGTTCACGGACGGGTGTGTGTTGGCGGCTGGTTGCTGTTCGAGTTCGTTTCGCGTATTTACGATTTGTGAAGTTTTTTTGCAGTGAATAAGTGTAGGTTTTTGTGACCGCTGCTTATTTTGGCGTTTTGAATTGTGCTTCAATTGGAAGTTTTTCTTCTTCTGGTGTAACCAGTATCAAGGTTGGTCTTGCAAATAAGTATAATATAAATCTTCGCATGTATGGTGGATTTTATTGGAATGTCACCTGGTCAGTTGTCGCGTTTATCAGATATTCAGTTTACATGGTTTCTGTTGAACGTATGATGTCTTCAATGTGGGAAATGCCGATTACTGATTTGGGTTCGTTGACTTTAGGCGGACCTGTCTTGTTTTTTAATTGTTTTTTTGTTTTCGAGAGGTTGTAAAGGCGTGGGAGGTTGTGAATTTGCTTTCGCGGCCATCGGTCCGACGCTATCATAAATTTGCAATCCACAATCACTAGTTCACTCGTAATGCATTTTAGATGCATGTTTTTGTATGTCAATGACAATATAATTTGAATATTTATGTCATTAATGACTTATTTTATATTTGACACGACTTTCGAAAATTATTATGCGCATTTATTTATTTTTAAAAATAAATTACTTGCGGCCATTATTATTATTATTAATTCATTTAAATAATTTGTTTATTTTTATTTTTATTGTTCAAAATATTCCAAGCCTCAATATACTAGTGTATTATTTAAAATAATTACACATATGTTAAATTCCATAGGTAATTTATGTGGGTAGATATTATGAGCAAACGTGTGAGTTTCCTTTAAAATATTTGTTTCCGGGTATCGGTTGTTTGTTTGCGTTCTTTTTGCGTTTTTACCTCTGACTTCCGTTTGTAACATTTTTAATTTTATAAATGTTTTCAATCTCCAGCTGGTACTTTAGGACCGCACTTTGCGGAAAAAACTGCTACGACAAATATCAGTAGACAAAAGTCGTCTCCCCTATACCGGCTTCATAAAAGAAATACACAACCCCTAGACAGACAACGCAGACTCTTCACGTTATACCTGACTACTTTAGAGCTAGTAAAATCAATATTTACTGGTACAATTAAAGTGGTATCAATTGTTTTGGTTAATTTTACATTACAGCGAACAATATGTTCTCGTAATATTACTAGTAAATAGTTGGTTTTTGTTGTTATTATGCAATCAAACTTACACGCCCTGCTAAGTATAGAACTAGGTAAGAAACATTAATTACATACAATACATAGCATGTAAAGTATAATACGATTTACAATAGTATTTCAATTCAAACGAATTCACAATTACAATTTTTATTTATTCGGTTGTTTTTAGAACAAATGAATTTCGTGGGAAACTTGAATTGAATTTGTTTCTTATAAGTAATTTAGTAATAAAAATATGAATTGAAGTGTTATTAGGTATTTACTATGTATGGATATATTTATATATCTAGTATTAAGTATTGGCATATAAATTTGTTTGTTTATTATAACAGGATAATAATTAATAAGTACAAATGTAGTTGTAGAAAATTAAAAATTTAAACTCATAAGAAATTCCTTAAAATTTTTATGATTCACGAACTAGTTTTCAATAACGTCATGCGATTTGTATAATTTACCTCCTTACTTTTTATTCTAGTATGGATATGTGTTTAAAATTAAATGATACCTATATGGAGATCTAAAATAGCTAAGTGTACATAATAAAATTACATTGGTACCGGCCAAGATTTTTAAGATATTTGAACACGAGGGTGCAAGGTCACGTTTGTGGAAACGATCACTTTTAAATTTAAAAAAAGAAAGAATAATAATCAAAGACGCGAAAACAATCCGGTCAATTGTTACATAATTGATTCTTATTTGTTGATTTACAAAAACAATTGAAGCGATTGTCATTCGATTAACGGTTTTTTTAAACAATCAATGTCAGTCAGCATCATAATTGACAATCGTGATGGATTGTCTTCGGCGGTCTAACTGCATTAAGTTCATTGTGGCCCAAATTGTAAAGTGAGTAGGTGCACCGTTGAACTGTTATGGCTACCGTTGCAACGCGTGCGCATGACAATAATGATTTTGGAGGCTATTCGCCAGCGGCATGTCAAGGGGATTTCTTGATAATATAATGCTATTTGCACACAATGATTGTAGTGGGCATGTCGGTTCTTAGATTACAGGATGTGGGGTGTTGTACATTATGTTGAATTGCTTCGGAAATAGAAATATAGAAATTTACTTATTTATATATTTATTTCAATTTCAACATGACGACTGCAGTTGAACCTACCTAACTTAATATTGTGTTTATTATATACAATTTTTTTATTATAAGTTTTTTAAACACACCTATTGACAAATATAAGGCTTTATCGCTAATTATTGCTGAATTGTGTTTTATCATATAAACATATTATCTAATCATATTTTGTATGAATCTGTTATTTTATCAATCGCTTATTAGAATCGATCAGTACGGATATTAAGATATTTTGTAATTGCTAAAATGAAAGAGAAAAAAAAAATAGTTTCATAGTCAAATAAATTTAAATGTTAAAAACAATGTTAAATTCGCTTGGCATTCTAATATAGGTATCTAACTCAAAATTCCCGAGGCGAATGTCAAAAAAAGTTAGTGCAGCAATCAGAAATCCTAAAGGCTGACATTGCTTCGTGTATATCAAATGTTAGCAGATGGGTCATGAATCTTGCCTGCCTGTCCAACACGATTAATTTTGCTCAGTACATATCAAACGATATATTTCTGTATTTTCTTATACATAATTAGCAAGGCAAAACGGACGTTTAGCCAACTTTGCCGCGGCAATTATCTTCCCCAAGTTTCTAAAACTATGCTCAAGAGGTTTGGTGAGTGAAGGAAAACTAATTAGAAAGGTGTAGTTGTCAAATGATACGGCACTTTTCTGTCGTTTACAAACATCCGATACGGAATGGACGTGGTTATTCATCTGTGCGGCGAATGCGTACAAAAATAAACATTACGTTTATGGTAAACTACCGCTTATTTCAACGAAGGAAGTTTAGGATTTAATTTCCTTTTGGATTGACCTTGAGTTGTACATATAAAAAAGTTTCTATCTATCTATTTATAATTATGTAGCTTAAAGCGTCTATATTATGAATTGCTAAGGCTATTAACTCGACTAAGGCTTTAATTGACCGTCTTATATCGTAAATAATTATTTTGTATTTAAAATGATGCAAATTTTTGCTTCGACACCAGCAAATTATTATAACGTCATAAAAAGATGATTTTGTTTGGAGGCCAAAACAAATTCAAACTTTTACGTTCACACACAAAATGAGCATTATCCTAATTCGCTTAGGTGTAAAAATATAAATGTGCATAAAACTGAATATTATTTCATTACATTGTGTTGTAACAATAAAAAAGTAATTGATAATTCTGAATCGCGTTGATAAGCTCGCGAGGTTCTTTTTTTAACGATTACATACAGAATGCTGGGAAATGTTTTATTGTTTGCAAATTTACTATTATTTAATTAAAGTAAAGTACGTTATAACGAGTGTTGGGTAGGCTTTGCGGTTATCTATACAGTAGGTATTTATTTTAGTTGTTTTTCACATAGCCCCCTGTTTATTATCTCTACGTACATCAAGTATTGTAAATATTATCTCATTTCATTTTCTGTCGTGATGTAAAAATTTACAAAGTCAAAAGTCTACCCAACGCTTTTCATATATGTTGTTTCTCGTAAATAGGACGTAAAATATTACGCATCTATGTAGAAATTTTAATTGTAATATTATCATTATATTCTTAATTGGAGTTTGTACGAGTTTATTTGTAGTATTTTATATGAATCGCTATAAATAATTATTCATAATTAGCAAAGGAATATCGCTAATTGGGATCATATTGAAAATTAATTAATAAATTTTGATTAATATCGATAATTTATTTTATAATTTTCCGGTATTTTAATATGTTAAGAATTAATTAAGTATCGTTTCATTAACATTCGATTGTTATATTTTTATTTTATATTTACTATGTAACATTTTCTGAATAAAATAGGTGCAAACGTTGAGATAAATCTAACAGAAGATTCTATCTAGGGACTAGAGAAGTTTGAACAATCGTTATAAATTTGAGGAGGCAGACTCGGCAGGTGTTTAATTATACAAAGCTTGCCGAGAAGTGAAGAAGTAAGTTGGTTAAAATCGGAGGTGTATATATATACATAGGTATATAACTTGCAAAATCAGATGAATTTTATTTAAAAAAAAAGGAATATTATGATATTACACTAAAACAAAAAAAAGTAGTTTAAACTGGTATTTGTATGGAGATGGAGAGAAATGTTCGGAGCCGTATTTATTGGAGTAATTAGAAGCGTTGTGTTGCAAATGCAACGAAACCAACCACACTCAAACAAACATGTGGAATCAATTAAGTGCAATTGTGTTAATTGTTTTTATTCCGGTATTAAACATTACACAGATCATTTTGCGCTCTTTTTATAAATATTTTATAATTAGTGTAAATTAGTCATTGAAGTCTCAGCTGTATTTTTATTAGGTGATTGAATGAGCGTAGCGTAGTGTATATATAATTGTAATTAAAGCCACGTTTGAAGAAATAAAGTCACGTAAACATCTGTTTGTAGTTCGGCGGCAAGTTATTTATATGCGTGTAAATGATATTTAAATTTGTCTTGAATGGTGTATACATGGCATATGCGTTTCCAACTTTAGTTTCATGTGAGATATTTTTAATTCCTTCATTGCATCGGGGGATCGAGGAACTTCGTCGCTGATTGATTTATTTTCTCCCAGAAATAAAGTTAAGTTGGCGTTATATTTGCTTCTATTTTCGTATTCTTAATTATTGACGATGTGAGTGATTTATTACAATCCTTCTTTATTGATGTTTATTATTGTTTCCTTTTGTCCGAGTCTATTTGCATATCTTTAATATGTATGTAGTTATATGCAATAAAAAAGTCAGATGTAGGCGTAGGAAGTAGCTTAATGACAAGCACAAAAGATGATATCGATAAAAACGTGCATTTATATATAAAAAGGCTCATAAACAAAAATTTTTGTGAAGTAGCCAATTAAAAATGTAATTAACTATAGGCCAATTATAATTGCAGTTTGTGACGTAACCACGTATCACGGTAGAATTGTCGTGCGAAGCTACTATGGTTGTTATTATTATTATAAAATATGTTAAAGGTGGTTATACACTTGTAAGGTCTGGTATTGTGACATTGAAGATTAAAAATACATTTATGGTGTTAAAAGTCTTTTGTAAATATCTGCCAATGACATTTGTACTGTTAATTATGATTCACATATCCCTCATAATATAAATCAATCAAGTCGGACGTAGCTTCAGTGTAAGGCGAATAGACAAAGAGTCACATTGTGTTATTTTAAATGTATTTGCGTGGTTACTCATATATGGACAATAACGTAATATTGTTGCGTATTAATATTCAAAGACACAAGACAACTTACTATCCTCAGATCAGCCAAAGCTCTTAAAGCATCAGCTTTAAAATCATTGAGTTATATACACTAGAGAAGAGATACGCCAGATGCAACGTCATTACGTTGAACTGACTAACGCGATTTAGTTACTAATACTTTCTGTGATAAGACATTTATACGTGATTAATTAAATGTAACTGTTTTTACTGTATTTACTTTAAAATAAATGCCTCATCTAGTTTATTCATTACTCTATGATCATAATCAGTATCTCGTGGCTGATGGCTATATTTTATTTGCCATGGTTTCCCGACTTCCAAAATCTTCTGCACGATTCCATTATATGTATTTTTCAGTTTAGTCTCATATGTGGTTTTAGTGATAGTTTTAACGAACTACTCAAATACAATTTTATTAGACCAAATACACTTGTACATATGACAATGAGCCGATTTAGTGTCGACATGCCTTTATCGCCGAGCTAAAGTGTTGCTTTCATATACTCTACGATGCGGAACGACGACGTGGGAACTGTATGGGAAAATAGCGTTTTTTTTACAAAAGATTATGTGGGATGATTATGAAGGCGCGCGGGATTGTTTAAGTATTGCGATTGTGTCATTATTACTCACGAGATTGGCTTCGTTTTTAATAATTAAGAGTTTTGGATGTTTGTGCTGGTTTTTCTTTTGTTTTCATTATGTTCGCTTGTGACGATTGCATAAGGACAAGTA
The DNA here is from genome assembly GCA_028551675.1 of Tineola bisselliella. Classification (NCBI taxonomy): domain Eukaryota; kingdom Metazoa; phylum Arthropoda; class Insecta; order Lepidoptera; family Tineidae; genus Tineola; species Tineola bisselliella. Next base: position 17,424 of record JAPWLS010001765.1, read on the forward strand.
TATATTACTGAACATTAGTTGCGAACTATTGTATATAATTCAACCTCTCTCATATCAAGACGTCAAATTTATTTTTAGACTCCACTGAAGTCACGATCGCTTATCATAAACGTTTAATTCAATATAATAAAAGTACAATCGCACCCCAGACGTAAATGCGACCATTTGTCATTGGGTCAAGGAGCTCGCTGTTCTTTGTCGTAAACGAGTTTATTAAGCTTTACGACACGTTAAAGGATCGAGCTGCGAATTCATGATTAAGGTAATATATTAATACAAGATCTCAACAAATGTATACAATGATATTAGTAGGATTGGTCAAGTCTAAATGCGGTTGGGATGACCCAATTGCGTACGTTTCTTTCTTTAAGAGCAACACTAATATTTATTTTAGTAATTTTGAAAATCGAACGAATTTCTTCTTAATTGTTATAAAATTCAATAGTTGAGCTCAATTTATAAGTAAATGTGGTTTTTATTTGATAACTAAATGTATTTAGCGTCCTTATCAAGTATGCAGATAAGAATGTAAACATAGATAAATATATGTTTTGATTATTAGGCCCACATATAACTAACTGTACACACCAACATAAGCGCTTTAGTCTGAAATATGTAAATGATTATTAGTAATATTATTAGCATGCATGCTTTTACGTTTACTCTGTGTTTCATCATGGTGCGTGAGTTGCAATCGCAATGTAGGTCGTAAGTACAGAAAATTCATGTTTCATATTAAAAACAACTTAAGGGCTTTGAATACCGGTTTTAGTAAAATTTTGCGGTATGTCGTCGCAGGGACGTCGAGTAAATTATAGATGTAACTATGTGTTTAATAAGCGAAACATTTTTATCGTAATTGACAAAATTATATACGCAACGTATTGTTTTGTTCCTAAAATATTCCATCTTTTTGTAACATTGTTTATTCATTAACTATAGCATCCCCTATGACGAAATACTTATTGCTTAATTAACATATCATATTATTAAAAATATATTGGTTATGAGTCTTGTTTTGTAGTTTGAAAGGAGAAGGGCGTGGAAAGGGGGGGGGGGGGGGCATATTTATTTTATGTGTATTATAAAAATAATGTTATTAACGTAAGTGTAAACACTTCAGACAAATCGTATTGTGTGACTTCTCCAAATCACCTAAAAACGAATGCATACACTCATAAACGGGGAATATTCTCTTTATGCCATTAACTACCATTCATATACGAAATGTATGTATAATAAAACACAATGCTGTACTTGTGCTAGGAAAAAGCGCATGCTCCTAATTACTTCATAATAAAGGGTAAATGCTCCAATTTTGGCTCACAATTGTAAATGGCAGTGAATTTAATCGCAATGAGCCCGCTCGCTTCCGATGTATGTAGATTGGGCCGCAGAATTGCGAAAGCGAAATTGCCCTCATGTGTATGGCATTGGTACCCCATTTTTAAATCATGCCGGTTTGTCAATTGTTGTAATTTCACCGCTTACTTCTTTTTGTGAAACATTTATCACCTTTTCGTTTGACGTGAAAGTTTCTATTTAGCAACATGTGGTTGTTATACGGGATGCTAATTTGAGTTTTTACTTTTGTTATTACTGAACCTGTTATATATTACCTAACTTTTTTATTCATCTGTAAGATCATCGAATATATAGCGCATACCTATAAAAATGCAGTCATAAAAATCCCACAAAAACAGTAAATCCTATTTCATAACCAAATATATGAATATAAATATAAATAATAATTCCATAAATGATAGTTTCTTTAACATCGATTTTTATCTAGGAGCGTGTCGTTAAAATAGGAATCGTAAACTTCTGACGACATTGGATTTTATGACTTACTAAATATAGGTGTTGCATTATAATGGAATTTGTTACATGCGGCGTTGCATAGACAAATGTTTCAGTGGAATTTTTATGCATACCAAAATACAGTAATTAGAAATAGTTATCAATAGCTTTATGACGTAATTAAAACAGAAAAAATCCGTTAATCTATAAAAGAAATTTAGATTAGTGTGTGAAGGCGTAACCACAAACCGACTGTCCACGTTTCCGTTAGCCTCAAAGAAATTTAATTTCATATGTTCAACTTTAATTTGTGGTTTAAGCTTCTAAGAGATATCTGTTTGTGCGTACTTAAATATAATTATGTTATTTATAATTCAAGTGCTCATGGAGCGTAATAATTTCATTAAATCCGACCATTGAGCTTACGGTACTTGGTGACAGAATTGTTCATCTTTATAGTGAGATGTTCAACTAGTTCTTTTTTTTAATCAAGTACAGTTTTATAAATTACACACTCGACTTTCTGTTTATTCATTACCATTGAAGATTATTATTATAAAATGCTCGCTGAGAAACGACTGCTTTGCCAAGAGCGACGTGAAACAGGTTCTGATGGTTGTTACCGAGAACCAAAGTGAGCTTTATGTGTAGTAAATTATGTGATCATTTTACTTTAGTAGGATGTCGTTATAGATAGCTGATAGATGTAGCTTGGTAGCGGTTTGGATGTGGAATTGCGGTGTCACTCGAGGCCGTTCGTCGGTCAAGTGTACCTGTTTAACCGCGAGCTGAATTGATGTACTTAGCACCTTCTTTGTACAGGTGTAATAGAATTGTGAGAAAATTGAACAAACGGGATTATTATTATATTATTAGTAACTGTTTAGGTTTGCCTTTAATTAGGGAAATTGGTATTATAAACAAGCAATTTGATTGGTTAAACCGGTTGTCGATATCTTGGAAGAACTCGCAGCTGTTTCGCAGTTGAATTTTAATTAACAGTAAAAACTTTGCTTGACCAAGTGTAGGAGAAAAAGCGGATGTAATTACAGGCGTAAGGAAATTAAAAAAAACGGGATAGCTGATACGGTTGTAAGCAATTTGTTGACTTTTTGTCGTATAATTTTGATTTTCATTATTATAATCTTGCCAATGTGTATTAATGTGGGTGCCATCGCTGTCAGTTTAACAATAATTACATTTGTAACTCCTAATGACTGTGAGGCAATATTCAATCAATATAGCGACTAATTGAGAGCATCATCAAACTATAATTACGTTGCGTTACCAAATACTTTTAATGGAATTGCTTTTACTATGATTTTATTAAAGATGTTGAGAAATTTAAAAATACATTTTGATTGTCAATAACCGGAAAGTTTTGCAATTTGTTTAATGCGAATCTTTTATAAACGAGTTTTTTAATGTGTAACTCAAAGCTTTATTATTAAAATAATAAATTGTGGAATGAGAGTTGCTCGGTGAGTCCTTTGTTCCTGGGAAGGGCGTGCGAGTATTCCCATTAAAGTACTTGTTATTAACGGTCATTAACACGAATAAATATAATACAATTGTGAACATTGTCGACCAAACAAAAATGTATGTTATGTTTCGATATTTAGTAGGTAATATGTGATAAGCAATAATTCTAATTCCTCAGGCCTTGTTTTAAGTAAATTAACAATTTATAGGGCTTACAATAGTGTATGCGTTTATCCAATGCGGCTTTTTAAAAATTTTGCAGTCATTTTTAAATTTAATTATGTAGATATTATTCTATTCAAAACCAACAAATTTTCAATAAATATAAAAGGAAATTAATTTTAAAAAAAAACTTGCCAAAAAGTAGCCATTTGAACCAAAATACGAAGTGTAAACGTGATTCTAGAGTATCTGAGTATGTCGTGTCGAGTCCAATTATTTAGGACGTAACTGCCCAACTGGCGCGTTCCGTCCTGTCTTCTTCTGAAATATTGACCCAAAGTGTCCATTATACCGACACTTACCCAACCGATAAGCAGAACAACCACTTTAGGTTGTATTGTCCTGGGGAAGGATCGTTGAAGATAAGAAATAGAATGCAATACGTGGCCCGTCTGTTTATTTTTTGTGTTAAACATATTTTTTGTTTAATGTTGATCTTTCGATGGGTATTGTCTCCTTAAGCAGTGTGAGTAAGCCCATCCTTATTGTGCTAGTGATATTATGATAAACAATTTGATAATATTTTTGATTGTTTTTTGATAATAGAAAATATTTAAAGTCGCTAATGTAAATATCAAGCATTCTACTAATGTCTGAGATTATTCTACGAACATGTTTTAATTACGTTTATTCTGATCTTTTTGAAGTTTCGAATGATTTGCAACCGTTGTGGTCGAGTTGTCACTTTTCAAAGTTGTTAACCCTTGATGATATTCAATTTGTCATGGGTAAGTTGTTTCAGTTTCTGTGCAGGGGGTTTAATAATCGTTAACCACGCCCTCTTTCTTAAAATTAGGGAAATTTCGATGTTGAATCTGTTCTTCATGTAGTAAGTACGTTCACTTATTTCTTCGCAAATTTTATTACAATACAAAATAACTACTATCTATTAGAATTATAACTATTAATCACTATCGTTATAGAGTTACTTTTACTTGTACGGAAGTCTAACTCACTTTCAAAAAAGCATCTTAATCATTCAAAGATAGCCTGTTGCTTTTAAGTTCATTATTTATTGTTTTGAACTTTTGACAGATAAAACGAGTCACTCCAAATCGCTCAGTCTATTGTTTTATGGATTAGTTATGTTCTTTTTTTAAAAATTAAAATTACATACATATATTTAATTATATATATCTTTGTGATTTATATAATATGACAATTGATACAGTTATATGCGACGTACGTGCATTTAGTGTTGGGTCATTCGTCTGAGGCACGAGTTTAATAATCAAGAAGTCTTTTTATGCGCCTTCACTGCGATACACAATTGATAAATGGATACCGGTTACTGCTCGCTTCCCGTCATCGTTTTTGATAAAAAGAGTTGCTCTTAAATTCGGGGAGGTATAGACTGGGTTTTGGAATATGTTAGCGAACGTTTTACAAAGTATATTTACAAAAAAGGAAAAAAAAACTGAAAATGACTTTTTTGACACGAAATTCTTTTTTTAGAACTGTGCTTAGCGTAAGTACCTGTCTGTTTCGCAGGGGTTACGGGTTCGATTTTCTATTGAAATAATTGTTTGTAATATTAATTTGTTGTATATTATATCCATATGATATTATTTTAAAATAGCAGATAATTATATCGCATCGGTTTGGCGGCAAGGCATTGTAAAATATATATATTATTCATTTATAATAGTTTTGTATAGTATTTAAGTGTAACGATATCGATCGACCTAGTAATATATTTTAGATTTTTATCTATATATTATTATCATTATGATAATAAAAGGAAAATGCCATTAAAATTTAGATTTTTTTTGAAGTTGTAAGTCGCCTAGTCTGTTTCTTACTTTATTTTAACACTCGATGTTGCGTCACACGTCGATTCATTGATAATGGTATTTGTCTACTAAACTTTCTTTTAAAGGTCTCTTAAGATGGTGTAAGGCTTCCTTTTGAGATGTTCTTTTGAAAAATTATGTACACTCAGAGTTTTCTATTGAAATTTTCTTGATAATTTATCATGTTATTTTTGTAGACGAAATTATAAGAATACAATGTTTGTCTTATATTAAAATTATTATTTATTAAGTGTTGCGTACTTTTATTTTTGTTCTAAATTTATCTTCCTATAGCACATCGGTATAGAAAAATATGTTAATAATAATTATTATACAAAATAAGCAAATACAAAAGAAGCTAATTAAAATTTATTTTCAAGTAAAATCCTAAAATAGAACAGCGCATAGTGTCTCTCAGTTCGATGCAGATTTAGAAAATTGTAATACGTACTCGTAAATAACAATTGAACGTCGTATAATTTAAACAGCTAGTTTTGAGATAAAAATACAAAATACGGGGAAACCAATGTTTGTAAAATACATACTTATATGTATGTATTATAATTGTTTATTAAACATGTCGGATGTAACAGATTATGATGCGTTAATGTAAATTTGTTCACATTACTGATAAGATTTATCAAAACGTAAATAAGGATGATATGTTATGTTGAATTAATAAATCTTTTTTGTTTAAGATTTTATGAGTTGATTTTAATAGAAGCCTTATATCTTTATGTTTTTGTTATTATTTGATTTATTTTTTAAATATAGTAATGCGGTATATAATCGACCTTCGCTTAGGTGTTAGAGTGTCTTTAAATAAAACATATGTAGATCTATCATCGATATAAATTAATTCCTAATATCAAAACCCACTTTTAACATAACATGTTGAGAGGCGAAATGAAATAATTCATTTGATACGCTTCACCTTTTTGGGAATCAACTTAGTAGTCGAAGGATAACGAGGGGAATGTATAAAGGCCAAGGATGGACCTCAGGCTCCCTAGTGACAGCATTGTTGGCCGCACTGATTTAACATGAGGCAGAATAGATACTGTCACATGCTGGTCTATTGGTAGCCTATAATATATTACTCAATGAATATGTGAATGGTGAATGATGTCGCAATAGACAGACAAAAATATACTATTATACCTACTTAAAACAATTGCTGTCTACTATTAACACTAGAACTACGAGCCGGTCTCCTATGTTCTCTCCTTATTTTTACCAACCGGTCAAAATGACCGGATGACTTGTGCGTGCAAAGTATTAAATATAATTCAATAAATTGATTGTAGAATTGTAAATAATAGAATCGTTTACAAAAAATAACGAGTAGGGTTGTATATAAAAGTCTTGTCATATTGACCGGTTAGTAGTTCTAGTGTTAATGAAATTTTAAAAGCTATAAAAAAAACAAATGAAAAATGATTTCAGAATGATTACTTATACCTGTGACATGTCCGGCAGTTGAATAGTTTTATAAAACAAAGAATCAATGGAAACGGAACATGTGAGCAAAAAGAATGGTTTGAAACCGTTACTCCCGCAATAGGATCTTCCAGTTTCGACCGCAGTGCACCGTTATTACCAGAGACCATTTTGTATTGTTCTCGCTTTATGAACTCATGAGTTTTATGACGTAATTTTATATTTATGTGTCAATTTGTATTTATATTTTGGGGTGCCTATGATAATTATATTACTTTGGCTCTATGGGTTATACTATTGCCTTCCACACTAAAAGTAAATGTATTCAATTGTTTTTTTTTAATTATGTCAATATTTTTATAGGTTTAGTATTTATTAAATTAGAATAATAAACTTCACAGTAGATAATTAATTAAGGTTAGATGATTACTATATATTAAATGCAATCCAGTTAGTTATTAGTGAGCTTGTAGTAGAAAGTGGTTTTTAACTCGTTGGAAACCTATTTGAACTTGGGGTCTTCGTAGCAATATTATTTTATGTTAAAGATTTGATTGTAGCATGTGCTTTATGATGTCCAATTACACGTAAATATAATATTTTACTGCTTTATTACTATTTTTATGTTAAATTTAATTTACAGTTTTAATTAACCTCACGACTTTGGATATTTTTATGATACATACTAAAAATAATATTAATCTATCATTGGTCTCGAAAGACATCCAATCTTCTTTATGAATGCCAGCTTGTTTTGCAATGTCTGTAAAAAATCTGTGTTGAAGCACGTGCTACTACTACCGTTCCGTCTTGATCCAAGCAATCACGACACAAACAAGTACAGATAAAGGAATATAATTAGAGATATTACGAAATAAATTTAGCTAATAAAAGAAAGTAGACGGCTCTATATTATACCGGGTGATTCAATTGGAAGTTTAAACTGAACTTTCAACTTTCGACTGAATCACCCAATTTCTTTTAGTAACTAAATAAGTGGCAATCTTCGAGAGATTCACATTTATGGTATGTATATATGTAGAACAATTGGGGAAATAAGAATTCACTAGTAAACAATAAATCATTGCTTTTAAACTTAGTTCAATTCAAACACTTAGCATTTTGATTCGAGCACGAGCCTCCTTCGTGATTCGTCCATTCTAAATGAGTACACCAACGATTTAATGTTTATGAAAGCTATTTTTGACCTATTACAATATTAAGTACTATTTCTGTTATGTTTAAAACAAACGGCTGGAATATTTGTATATTTATAGAGAGAAATATTTTCATGACTCAATGTATTTTTGGATTTCTTTGACGATTAAACTATATACTATGTACCTATATCTTAAGGGACTACGCACATGTGACCCAATAACATGTTAATTATTATATAAACATTAAAGTTCTGAAGTATGTGTAAAAGTAAAATTGGTACTGAATGTGATTTTTTTGTGACATTAGAACACTAGGGTTATCGAGCTCACCTCTATCCTAACTCGGCCACGGTCTCTCTGAACTGAATAATATAAACAGACATAAGTATGCATATTTTAATCATATTATTATCATAAAATATGTTCTGTAGTATAGGTGAAGAGATACATAATTTAAAAAAAAGTATATATCGCCTTTCATCTCAATTATTAGAACGTAGCTTCGGATACTGGTGTTGTTGACCTCGTTTTGGAACAAACACCTTATTAGTAAAGATTTCATTCATAGAGGCGCTTTTTTCAATTAGGTATCTAACTGTTCATTGTTACCACAATATATATATATTTTTGAATCTGTCTACTTAAATTTATATGATTTTAGTAATAATATTAAAGGTCTAAGTAAAAAACCTTTCTATAAATCATCTTCAAATACTTAAAATTCATGATCGAATTCAAGGCGTTTACGGCAAGGTCAGTGTGTCGTTGACCGCCAACTTTTCTCTACGTGGTCAACGTGGTAGTCGGACGGTCCCAGTAGACTGCCCTGCGGCACTCCGGAACTTCAAGCCACGGTCTTACATTGTGAATGTCAAATTAGCGCGTTTCTTTCACAATTTCACACAAGATAATTAAAAGTTGTAATTTCTAATATTTAGTCGTTGGAGATGCGCATCTCAACCTATGCTCTTTAACTTATGTAAGGTTAGTAATTAGTTTGCCAACGAGGAAACGGCGCACCTCATTTAATTGTTTATTCTCTCGTTTCTCTATGTTAATTATTATCAGTGTCATCATTCACACTTTCATTATTTGCTTAGATAATACGAGCTTGCTGTTATGTGTACCCTTTGTTTTATTATAAATCGCTTCCAATATCTATTTTTTATTTACTTTAATCGTCTTTTAACAAAATTGCTTAAGGCCAGACAAGTTACATAACTGTTGTTCACGTTTCACAAAACATTACTTTTTATTTACCAATAGTACTCGTACGTCATTGATTTATACGCTTTTGTAGTTTAGAGACGTCTGTGAAATCACTCAGCTATCAACTTAAGGTGTTATTTACGTTCTCATATAAAATTGTTTAACATGCATTAAAAACTTAAACGTCAAACTGAAAGGAGCTTCGTTTTATGAGAAGTTTAACGTGTTAGAGGTTCACTTCGCAAGATTACCGTCGACAGTGCAGAATATGAAAAGCTCGTATCTGATGTTACGTGAACACGTATGTTTTAAAATGTATCCCTACATTGGAGTTTCAGTGCGTTTATAAAGAAATTTAACAGTGCATACTTTGATAGTATAGATCTATATTAAACACTAGTTGCAAAATTAAATTTCGATATTCCAGATTATTATATTATAGATATTATTATTTATTATTTTATGTAATGTATGTATTGTGTATATTTAGTTATTATTTTCATTGCACCAAATATCACCGCTCACACCAACAAAGGTTAGCTGGTAGATAATGCCGACGGCATTAAGCTCGCCTATGTGAAAAAATTTTTATCCTTTGCAGTAAAGAATTTATTTATTTATTTTGTTTCCCAAATAACTGAATAAAACTGATTATCTTTTACATTGTTGATAATTTATTGTACATAATTGATACAAATATATAAATGGCAATTAGTTTGAAGTGTATATAGTAAAAAAAATTGCGTAGTTACGAACTCGCCAATGATTTGCAGATCAAACTGATAGCGCAAGAATGACAATGCAATTATGAGTGACCCAACTGAGTAAACTCGCGTATCAAAGTTATCTGCACTTTGATCGTGACATTAAGCTGTGGTCGCATCACGAGTCGCAAGCTCGACTGGCGAAAGGAAATCTCGCACTTTCACCGCAACCTACGACCTTTGGTGAAGAAGGGACATACTCTCACGGCTGTTGCGGCATTCTAGATGAGCTCATACTGTTTTGATCCTCGCACAATAGATTTATTGATTGCATATTTCAATATTGAATATGCAATAACAATTGTGTTCATAATTGCGATTTCATACATATTTTTATCGAAATTATTCTCCATTGTTTTGTATGAAACTATCGAATTTGCAGTAATTATATTTTTTTTTATATAATTTGAATAACTTATCAGAGTGAGTATTGTCTTAGAACTTAATAAATACTTTTTCTGAATCTGATTTAGTCCTAAAACGTCTTTAATTGATGTTAATTTGGTAGATTCCCTTAAACTTAATGAACCATAATAAAATATTTAATGTATTTCTGTTTTTGTTTAATATTTATATTAAATATCGAAATATAATAAAAATACCCTCTTTTCGAATTTGAATTGCCTTTTTAGTAATAAATGCAGTTATTTTTCCTGTCGTTGCATTTAATAATCGTGTCTTCATCTTGTAACTAGTTATACCACTTTAATATAGTACTTGTGTCGTTATTTATCTAGGAAGTACATTATTATTATTATTCTCATTAAACGGTTTTTACAATCACATTTATAAATCCTCTTTATTATTGTTACCTATGTGCAAGAAAAATTATTGGAAGGAAGTTTAGAGTCGGGTGTGAATCGACCTCAGTACGTCCGGACGTAGGAGAAATCAGTATGATTGACTGATCAACTAACTGGATAGTGAACTACAAGTCTGATTCATACATCATTTTTTATTGTAATTAAAAAATCATTTTACGTAAACATAATGGTTATTTATTGGTTATAAACAAATATATACAAACATAATATACTATAATATACTATCACTGCTCAGTGATAAGGCCGCCAATTGTTTTTTTTTTATTTTCTTCTGTTCTTTTAATTTGTGCAATGAAGAGTTATTATCATTATTATTATAAAATATATATGTACATATTATACATTCACACTAAATACATCCACACACACTGAATTTTTTTAAATCATTCGCAATAAATAAATTGTATACTAATATTGATTAAGAACACAATACACGTTTTTAACATTATTCGAACGCCCACAATATTATAATAAATTGCTTTACTAGTATAAAAGATGTAATGAAAGAAAATGAATAATATTTCTAATCATTATTTTCAGGTTGGCGCCGTTTGGCATAAACTGGCAACAGCAAGTACAAGTCGCTTGGTAGGGAGTGCCTTGCGCAAGGTGCGTATTAATTTTATGTTTCATAGTCCCTACTTATTAACTTATTAATTAATTGAATAATATATTGGGACCGATTTGGAATTGGAATATGCTTAAAATTCACATCAGACTCAATCTCTGATTAAATATTTCAAGTCGAAATGATATCTAATGAAGTGGAAATCGAATCGGCACCAATATATCTACCTAATTATAGTTAATCACATAAAAGCAATCGACGGAAATCTAATATTGATAATAAGTTTTTTCATATCTTATTGATTGAAATTGCTTACAAGTTTTTTTTGTTTTTTTTTTTCAATTTTATATAGGTATTACATACTGTAGTTTTCGATGGTCCCACACTAGGCATTGCCTGTCACGTGGGACCAATTTTAATATGCATTTTTGTGTAAATACGTCTTAACAAATGAATGATTTTTCGTGTTCCTTTTTATTACTCCAAGCTGACGCCCATGTCGCAGCGACATCTTTCTCAATATACCACTTTTCCCTTGACCTCACGAGTGCTCCTAACCTGACCCTAACTGAGCAGTTGACCAATCTGATCGTGAAAGGTCTTCATAGGACACCTTCCACTTTCACGCAAGAAATCTGTTTCCTAAGCGTCAGTTTTTATGTATTCTATTCATGTCCATTTATATTTTCAGCGTCCTCTTAATTTACTATTAAAGTTGAAGTTAATAACTATGATATTTTACAAAAATAGTCATTTGTTTTGGGTCTTAGATATACTTGTATTGCCTAATGTTTTGTCGTGATTCCCTGTAGTACCTGTCACGTAGGGTCACTATGATTATCTGAATAGTATGTATTTATTTATTATCGAAATATTTGAACATACTTCTTCATACTTTATTTCTCTTCATTTAAAAAAAAGTATGTTGGTAAGTGGTGGTTGAACTTCCGCCAACCCTTTCGTATAAAACTCATAATAATGAGCCAATGAATGTTAATTTTACGCCACAATGTACCGAAGTCTATTGTGTTTTAATTTAATGCGAATCCGTTGTAATAATTTATATGTTGTTATAAATTCATTTGTTTTAAGTTGTAAATAACAATGTTGATTGTAAAGCATTATTAAGGGGGTTATTAACTGTTATTAAAGTTTATAGTCGGAACTTTTTTTGTCTAGTTCCTGGAACTAACAAAGGGAACTAAAAAAAAAATGTTCTTTGAACAATAATATTATTAGATTGATGGTTTGATTTTTCGCTGCGATTATTTAAAAAAAAACGTTATGGCAATGCTCCTCGAGGTTATATTATTTAACTAATTTAAAATAATTTACGTGTCTTATTATTTTTTATTTTGATTATTCTCGATCTTGATGTCTGTGAAGGTGTTCAAATGGCCGATTAAAATAATTAAAATAAACACGATTAGTAATCAAGTATAATACTTTATATATGCAGGCTAAAATAATCGAATTAAAAACCTTTGTATTGATATTATTGTTCTGCTAAAGCGCCAATTTATATGCATACTTTTATACAAAGTACTATAAATCTGGTCCTGTCAATCTGAACAGTGTACATTCGTCTCTCGTTACTAAGTAGCAGTTGTCTCCGCTCTTGGATTGCACTCTAGCTTAACATCAAGTGGAATGTTCGACCACTATGTATATTAAAAAAAACCTTTTCAATAAGTGATATGCTTTAAACCAGCGGTTCTCAAACTTTTTTGGCGAAGGAAAAAGCCTTAATATAATTATAAAAAACTGATTTATATGTATTTATGAATAATCATATTGGAGTGTAATATTACGTAATATTTAGTTGGAATATTTAGATGTAACCTTATAATCTCCCTTTGGTAGGTATTTTTTGCAGTATTTTAGCCCTAGGGTTCCGCGGAACACACTTTGAGAATGTCTGCTTTAAACAAAACTAAAAGAGGCTGTTTTGTTACACGGAGGTCATTTTTCAATACGCGTTAATATTTTGAAAGTATCTTCGAAATGAACAATAATGTTTTCATAAACAAAGACGGTCACAGATATAATATACAAAAGGAATACAATGAGGTTCTCTGAACAAAGCATGCATTTGAGAATACTGTATTTTTTAAAGTGAAAGATAGTCATTTTAAAATCAGGACGCTCGTTGCAATGATTGCAGCAAAAAAATAATTAATTAGCTATTTGTGTCATTTATTTACAAATTGCAAAAAGAAAAGAGCAAATCCCGTTCTTATTTTTAAACTACCACTCAGTATAATGTTTGTTACGTTTTCACGCAACAACTACTTAACCGATCATCATGAAACTTTGTACACATATTTTTGGAGGTACTAGAAGTAATATAGGATAATTTTTATTAAAAAAACAAATTATTTTTTACTATAGTTTCCAACTGATTATAGTTTCAGTTGTTGGAATCATATTGAAATGATCTCTGATACTTATTTAATGACTTAAATGCGAGCGAAGCCGCGGGTTAAAGCCAGTATTATATATTACGAAAAAGGATCTATCTAAGAGCCTAGACTTGAATGATGCATGTGATCACAATACTAATACAATATTGACACTATTAAATTGTTAAAATATATTTAAAAAGTAATACATATTGAAATGGTCAATTTATTAGAGATTTGCCGTGTTACATTATTATTTTAAAATAGATGAGAGTGTTAAATTCACCATTTGTAAAACAAATGCAAACCTTTCTAAAATTAAAGAAAACTATAGGAACTACTTTTTTTAAATTTTTATTAGTTGAGCAAAACAGGTTATTGATATAATCTATATCTTGGTATGCGTTTTCTTGTACATGCAAGACTTTATTGCGTATAATGTGGGTGTACGTATTACCGACGTTGAATAATTGAAAAGGATAAAAGGCTATTGTGTAATGCTGCGTCTTCTTTGATACTCATTTCGTATGTTATTGGGAAATTTATTACAAGGTCACAGGTTTTACGATCACTACTTAATGTAAAACAAAGATGTTGGCCGGGTATTTTCAAAAACTACATATTTATATAATTTACAATTTAGTTTCACCGTTGAATATGAAATAATTTACATAATTTAGAGAAAAAAATTGCAAAGTATTAGAGATGTTCCGACTAGTCGGCCACTAGTCGGTAAAGCCGACTATCCGGCCACTATCGTAGTCGGCGACTAGTCGGCGACTAATCGGTAAAAAGCGCCGACTATCCGGCTTCTTACTTTGTGTCTATTTCTCAATAAAATGTATGTATTACTTCCTTGTAAAGAAAATATATTTATGACATTTATCAAACAAAATTAGTATCTTAATTAGAAAACAAATTAACATAATATTTAATGACATATATTGCAATTCTGCGTGATGATATTTGAAACTATCGTGACCTGTAAAACTCAAAAAACTTTTTTTGTTATTTATATTTGTCCACATGTCAGTAGTGACTGAAATTGTAGCGAATCAGCTGTAAACGAAGCATCACGGGAATCCCCTAAACCGTAGTCGGCTTATTTACAACCGACTAATCGGCTAGTCGGCCAAAGTCATAATCGGCACATCTCTACAAAGTATACTTACGCAATTTGTTGAAATTTTCACAGCTAACATTAATTTGTCGTAAACTCCATTGAAAGCTAATTAATACTCAATCTCCGCTTCGTGAGAATATTAAACCGCGCTCAATTCGTATCGGATATTAGACTTACGAATATATTCTTAGTTATAATAAAAACGTTTTTTAGAATTATATTTTTTATTGTACCATATTCCGCCCCTTTCGACATATCATCACCATCATGTTCCACACATCTACTGTTTATATTTAATTTATAGAATTCGCGTAAACATATTTAAATCAATTTCAAAAAGTTTAAAAGAATAACCTTTCTTTGGATAATGAATTAGCGAAACATTGTATTTTGAAAATATGTACTGAAGCGAGAAACGTTGGGAATGAAAGAGCATCGCGGCATTTGAAATAATAAACCTTAAAATTGTTGAGCGAGTCTTGTTTTCATTTGCAACATTTGTTAATTATACGTTGAATAACATTTTTGATACATTTTGTGTCATAATATTTTTGTTTATTTTTAAAGAGCGGTTTTGTTATTTATTTTCAATTGAATAATATCAGATGATATCTGGTTATATCTGCAATATATCAATAAAATATTACGAAAATTAGTACGTTTTTAATAATTTGATAGAATTGAGTTTCCTTAAAAACTATAATTTTGTTTTTGTTTTTTAATATTACTTCTTTGAGTGGTGCAACTATTATGTCAAAGCCTAAAAGCATTTAATCTGCTTTATTATGTACTAGCTGTTGCCCCCGACTTCGTTCGCGTAGTAATGAAGATATAAAGTACTATGAAGTTTAATGGTGTTTCATATTTCAACGATGCCTGCCTTTTATGGCAATTTTAAAAACAACCTTGGGTTACATTATTGTAGTTTTAGTAAGGATCCTTATTTTTTTTCTTGTAATTTATATAGCCTATAATGATCAGTGATATTGTAGCATTCAAATGGTGAAAGAATTTATGAAATCGGTCCAGTAGTTGTTGGGCCAATTCGTTACAAACATACAAATCTTTTCTCTTTGTGATATTAGTATAGAAGTATAGACTACAGGTTTTATTGTTATTATTATTATTTGCATAAAACATGTTACGATTAACATGTGAGATCATTAGTATAGGGGTTATAATAAAATATAAAACAATGCTAAATTACAGGTTTATTTTTCAATTGGTAATGTTTTTCTTTATTACTAAAATTGTTCATGGAAATCGTAGTAAGTATTAAATGTTTAATTAAAATAACAACTAAGGGATCGTATAGGTTCTAATATATTTATATAAGTTTTCAATTTTTACACAGATAGTTGCGTAATGTATTATGCATTCTGTAGTATAGCTTCGTCTCTTCATAAACTGGCTTTTATTTGTTTTATTTCATACATTGTCACTTTCTAAATCAACAATGTTGTAAATTTATATTTTCATACGCGGTTAAGGTTGTATAACCATCCTCGTTTAGTTAATAATCGTGTGCTTGAAGTAGTGGGTTCTAGGAATGTCTATTTTTAACATTCAACAATAAAACAAAACATAATAAGCGAATTTCTAAACATACTGTTTTTGGCAGTCGTGGCTTAATCTGCATTTTTTGGGGTAATTTTAATAAATTTGTATGTTTTGTTCCGCATTAAAAATTCGATTTAAAATATTGATATTTAAAAGCTATAATACTTTTGTAGCTTTTTCTATTAAAGCTATTATTTAATTTAATACGAATCAGGTTAATAATACCTAACCCTTTTGATAATTTATGACACATACAATAACAATTGAATATATACAATGTTTAATATATACATATGTATATGTAAAGAAAATGTTCACAATAACGACCTATTAGGCTGTAGGAGAAGATCAAGGTATGCCACTCGAGGCATGTGGTATTGCAGCGTCCGGGGACATAATATGGTAAAAGGTCAACGGGTTTACCTCATAGGTCGTTGGAATGCATCGACTGGGCTTCCAACTAACACAATCACCGTATCACGATGTATGTTGTTGCGAAAACACGCTTAAATTATTTTTATGTTAGAATTCTTATGTTTTGGTTAGGTCCGGATTTAGTAAAAAAAAGTGTAGACATTAGTGTGGTGTAGTTTTTTTTAGATTTATTGTATATAAAAGAATTGAGATTTTTTTCAAAAATAATTTACCTTACTTTAAATACTTTCTGCTTACTATCACACTTATTTTGATTATTATAATACAATATTTCGAAAATTTTGCAGCCATTATTGTCGTGGCGAGACTGAAATTAATTGAATTAAGTAAGTCTTAAATTGGTTTATAAGTGCTAAAGTAGAGCATAGACTACATTTATTTTGAGTATTGTTTAATTTTTTTTGCGGAATACAACGTGAGACTGCATTCCAGTTTAATCTAACCTTTGACCATTGAAATACTAGTTATCTATTCACTGCAGTGTCGACGGTCATCCGAGATTTCTAGAGAACCGTAAGCAAGATATTCCGGTCACTAATAATGTATGGGTTAGCAATATGAACTGGTTGTACGGGGTTTTCGACTGTATTAACATGTATGCTAAAGGTTATGTTGCTATGCAAACTGTTAGCTTTTATATTGTGATATATTCTATGTGTATAATTCTAATAAGATTTTATAAAAATATTTTAGATTCTATTATTGTCAGATGTTTTTATAATTTATTATTGTGCTTAAAATGTATGTATATTTTTTAATTATTTAATAATTAAATATCGGATTAATTAGCGGATTAGACGAAATAAATAATATAATAATAATAAAAATAGTATATATTTCTTTCGTGTCCGGATGTTATATGTTTGTGTTGACCTTATCAGGATAACATATCCTTAATACAGCGTGTCCCGGTTTGGGAGGAGCAAGGACGTAAATACAATTTTATTTATTATTACGTTTTGTATCATATTGTTTTTCGAGTCCTATATTAGTTAACAATTTATTAAATGTTTTCAGAAAATTGTTATATTTTAGCAATAAATTTTTTTTAGAGCGAAAAAAATGGGAATGTACGATTAAGACGATAAAATCAGTAATCTACATTTGCCAATTTTGGTCTCGTAGTTTCAATGGACCTGTGCGAACATGACTTCTAGATAAGGTCGTCATTACAATTTCAAATTTGGTCATGCGCGCCCAACGAAAGGAAGATGATCGTCTGACCTTTGAGTAGAATAGACCGTTAGAGAATCCAGTTCGCAAGAGAATTTCCATGAGCTATTTTATTATGTAATTATAATTAATTTTCTTTATTGTTAGGGTATATTCTTGGTTCACACATTATACTGATCGAGGTCTCTTTCGTTCGTTTCTTCATTAGTATGGTTTGTTACTTCTAGTGGCCCTCCACCACCCACCAACTTTCCTCCTCACCGATCTCTTATTATTTTTTATTACTGATCTATAATTTTTTGATATCCAACTTTAAACTAATAGAATTGACAAATTTGATGTTTCGTGACGTAGGTATAATGTATGTTAAATAATATTATGAAAATTATATAGTGCCGTAACAAAAATAACATCAATTACCTAGAAATATTTTTAGTGAACGATTTCCAGTCTAAGAACATATTCGCGTGACGTTAATTGTATTTGTCCAGTATTACATGTCATAAATCATGGACGGAAATATCGTGTCAGTATGTGTACTGCTTTATAGTTCAAATTATGGTTGTATGATATTGATATAGTATCTCTGCTTATCCCATATAGTACATGCCTATATTAAGCTAATGAAAACAATGTAATTGGTAAATATCTGCACATATAGTGCTTGAAAAAGGAAGAAATCTCTCAAAAGAGTCTAGACACGTTATGGGATTTTGCCAAGAATATTGTTGAATTGCTGGTTTCTGTTTTTAACAGATCTTTAAACCAGCTTTGGCGGCTCGCCTTTGTGCCTGGAATACGGATAAAGCGGGCTTTGTGATTTAAAAAGCGATTGAAGACGAGGAACCGTGTCAATTGCATGTCATGCTTCTGATTATGTTTTCGTAGTGTTTTATTAATATCGATAAACGTGTTCCACTTTTCTTTTTCAAATTGAAAACCAGACCATAAGGCACGTTCCTTGTTCCATTAAACTTGATGATTTCATAGCACTCGATGTACTCTTGAATTTAATACACGCTGTTGCCAGATAATGGCGAAAGTATGAAATTGGATGTCTCTATCTTAAAAGAAATTCTCGTAAATGTATGAGATGTCTTTTTGAGTTTTGCAACGTTGAGAGAAAATTGCTAAGAAATCCTCTAAGAGGAATTCAGTTTGATTGTGTATCATGAAATAAAAGGAAACGGGCGAAGTCTCGCAATTCCAAAACTATTGACTGCACTAGTTATGAAAGTTCTTATTGATGCTGCAACCGGGAAATTTAAACTTATAAAATGGAAGAACTTCGTCGTAAAATTAATCAATAGTATTTTAATTTGAGACATTCAGTACTGAGTGTTTAGGTTATTTATCGTCGATTCAATTTGGAATAAAGTGCTGGACGTAGGCGAACGAAAGAGATTGATATTTGGAAGTTTTTTTCGTTGAGAAGTTCTCGGATGCCGCACAAGTGACTGATCGCTTCAGCCGGGCTCGAGTTAATGATATTCGAAGCTTATCGGCTCGCCGGTCGCGCGTCATTTTTACGGATTCAAGGGATTTATGTAAATTTGTTTTGTCAGGGTATGCCTTGTTAGGGATGTCATAAATCTGTCACCGATATGCCTTTTTGATACTTGTTACAGATATTAGGCAATCCTTGTTAGGCATAATATTATTCCAACGTTATTTTAATTTAAATTTAATGCAATTCGGGTACTTTTGTTAGTGTATGCAAACTAGAAACATTACATATTCATATGTATGCATAATGATAATGTAATGTACTAGATTGGATATTCGGTATCATTCCGTATTCAAATTGTCCATTCATATAACTTGTATATGAAGTAAATCTCATGTGAGTATTCACTGAACAGTTCTGATTGGTTTATCTAATATCGTAATAGGAGATTGTGAACTATAGTATTGTCAGCACTCGCGACACGCTCTTGATAGAGGAAGCGATCCAATACCTCGAGGACAATAGTGTATATGTTCTCAATTCGTGATCTAACATACATACGATGATGCTAATGGTCTTATAGTCAATGTTATTAATACACGGTAACATGCTTTGAATGCATTTCAATTTGCTTTGTCGTATTATCCTATTGTTAATGAGGCCGCTACTGATTAAAATGCTTAATGATACGTCTAATATTATTAATAGGCTATTTTTTAGGTGGCTGTTGGTTATGTATGACGCCGTGTGTTTTGTTTTGAATACGAACTTTAATGATGAATATTATAGCAGTAAACTATTGACCGTAATTCGATTCGTTTGTAAAATGATGTTTTGATGAGAACCCCGTCTGTTATTTTATACAAAGTTAATATGCAATTTATTTAAATGATTTAACATTGCTATTAATGGATTCAATGTTATAACCGCGAGTTAGTATTTTTTTAAAGAATTTAGTGTTCTTGGCCTGGGCATCCATTTATATGGCGAAATAATAATAACAACAACACCGAAATAATAACACCTCCTTAGTCTAAATTATGCTGAATCTGAGGCAGTCCTCCTGTGTCAGTAATAGAAAGATATATTATATATAATATATTTATTTATTTATTTACCCTTTCTATTATATATACCTAAATTATGGAAGTATATTTACATACAAAATTATAATTCGGTCTACGCAATATTAAGCGTAGTATAGGGCGTTTTATTGGTATAAATCAGGACAATGGTTGTTTGATTGTAATTTGAGAGTTGGTACATTATCTCGTCTAGTTGGCGTGAAGAGTGATAACAAGCGCGCCGGATTGTTGAACAAATAAATTTAAACAGAGTCACTAGAACGGAGTGCTAGGGCTGAGATTGTTACTACAGTGATTTTGTTTGGTTGGGATTGGGAAGTGGTAAAAGAAAATAAATGATTTTATTAGTATTGTTTATTCTTGTTTAAGTATGATAATAATAAACAATATTATTAAAGTGAACAAAGCGCTATTATAGTTGCTACATATTATTCATTAATTTTTTTTTTAAATATTAAGTATAATTGTATTTTGACAAGTCCAAGTGTTCTAGTAGAAATTCTACGGATGACGTATTAATAATAAAAATAACTGCTATAGTAAGCCAGGTTTTTTTAATAATTAATATTGTTTTTAAGTTTTACGTGTATAACAATTAAGTTATTATCCTAACAATTAGAAAGGTGTTTAACTAATTCCTCTTTAAATGCGGTTGTTGGTTTATTTACATGAGTCGTGTTATTTTAAACACTTTTCGTGTCAGGTCGTGTCAACACTGTCAGTGGAGTGATTGATGCGATGAGCTTTAATCATGTGTGATTTTGTTGTCGCCTTTTGAAACTTAACGTGATAGGCGACTGTGACCTTTGACACGATTGCAAGATGGACTATTATTGTGCGATTTTATTTGCAGTGTTGTTGTTATTTTGTGGGATATGTTAGATAGATATTAATTATAATGTTGAAATCTAGACTTTAAAATTAAATTTACATTTCTTAAACTAATATATGATATTATATATTGTATGTAGGTACCTACTATATATCACTAATTATAGCTAAAGACATATACACAAGTTAATTCATATTACAGAATACCCCGCTTTACGCGACCCCGTTATGCGCGGTTTCACTATTCAAATTTCGCGCTCAATTGCCCCGCATTACGCGAAAGAGTGCGTATTAACATAATGTAGTCTTCAACTTCTCTATGGTCGCGGGAATTTCAGTTAACGCGATTTTTCCCGGAACGTATCCCTCGCGTAAAGCGGGGCATTACTGTACATATATGACTTATAGTATATACTTTATTAATATTGACGATGATATAATTAATAATAAAAAAATTTAAAAAGAGAACAGAAAATTACATATAAAAATATTTATGTAGTCGTCATTTTTTGCTCATACAAATGAGGATGTTTTTCATTTGAATCGTTTGAGAATAGATCATTATTCTTTTTTCTATCTGTTTATTAAATTGAGTTAATAGTTATTAAATATATTAACGGTTTTTTTTAATTTGAATGAGGTAATTTGAAACTATATTTATTTTCTAAAAGGCGTATTGTCTGTCTCCAACATTATATAACGAAAATTTGTTATGTAGATGCTCTACCCATCTAAGCCCACGACGGATGTAGGTGGCTAAATGGTTTTAGTAAATGCCAGTAGAAAAGCAATTTTGCCTAACCCACTATACATGGTAAGGGATGTAAAGTCCGAGTCGATGTAATGTACTAAAATTGTAAACAAAACTTTATTGCGTAGATTGTGAACTGTTTGACAGAGCTCGGTTTGAATTTAGAATGCTGTTTAAACGGCTAATTTGGTATTGATTATAATAGATGTTTTGTTTACAATGCTTAATAATCATAATCTATTCTTAGTGCGGAACTGTTACGTGACTATTTATCGAGCTATCTCGTTATAGACTGTAAACGCAATGAGATATTACGAAAATATACACACATAGATTAGGGTGTTTTTTAAGATGTAATTTGAATTTTACACATATATAGCATATATATAGCAACCAATAGGCTAAATACGGTTTAGTTATTATTCATTTGAAATCAGTATTAGACAACATATTGTTTACAAGTTTTGAAATTATATTCTGTATAAGGTGTATAGACGACTTATATGAAATAAATTTAGTATTGTGGTAACGTTGGAGGAGCGAATATTAAGGGTTAAAACGCGATATAACGTAAGCCTTTTAAATAAAATTTAGTTTTATGAATTTTTTTTGATTTAATTTTGTTTGTATAGATATTATGTTGTTTGAATTTACATCTGATGTAGTCCATAATACCTGTGTGTAGGGCACGCGGTCATTCGGCGTTTTACTTGTCAGCAAAATTGCCGGGAGCCGCCTGTTTGACCTCGATCATCCGAGTGCTGTTCGTGAACCTTGACTTTTATTCTATGCGTATTGTATTTCGAATGTGTTTTCATTCTTTTTTGTAGGTGAATGTTTTTCAATGAATAAATAAATAGGTATATGTCTAATTTAAAAGCTAACAGCTTGTTATGAGCTTATTTTTTAAATATATTTTAAGAAATATAATTGTTTTAAAATCTAATTAAAATGAATTAACAAATACGATTGGAATATATCATGGGCAGATGTGGAATCGTGGGTGTACTTTGTAATGTTAATTTATTTAATTACCAACTAATTAGGTATATTTTTAAATGTATACCTACTTTTGTGGTTTATATATGTGTATATATCAAATGTATATTTAAAGCAGAATTTGTATCAGCGGAGAAAGTGTGAACTAAGAAAGTGCGGTTATGACAACGTATTATCAAGGGATATTATACATCGAAAGTTTTTAATATGGATTTATAGGTTTTATGGCTTACTTACTATACTTTTATAGCGACTATGAATATAATGAATACATTAAAATAATTATGATAATGCGGCTTTTACAACGCATTTTGGTTTTACGCTATTTGTGGTTTTGTGAATTAAACACCACAAAATAATACATTTTTTCTTTAATTTAGGTAATATACACTTACATAAGTAAAAAACATTAATATGCATGTAAAAGAATACAATAAATAAATAAATTATATTAGTAAGTTAAGGTGTTTTTTATTGAAAAAAGTATTTTTTTTTTTAATTATAAAATCACGAAAATTAATATATAAAAGTATAAAATCAAAAATGTTCATCCTAAATACATAATTCGTATTTATATAATATATATATATTCTAATATTCACACCAAACTGAGCTATCGCATCGATACACCCTAAGGCTGTTTGCTGGATTTGTACATGATTCGCAACAGATATTGCCATTTGCCTTCGGATTTAATAGGCATATATCTAAAACATTAACTTCATAAGTTGCGCACTATTTAAATTTATTGGATTAATTTAACATCTACATAAATACTTGTAATTTATTGTTCGAACAATAGACAATAAGGACGTATTGAGTTTAAATTGGCATAGGCAGGTTTACCTTCGTTTGCTATTACTTATTGCACATATGTGAACTTTCGCCTTTGGATAAATGTCTTGTGTTTTCAAATATTGACATTTATACAAGCATTATTTACAGAATCTCTATCTCTAATAAGTATATTTATATTGTTAATAATCAAAATTATTTGTGTATTATTTTGTATTTATTCTATTATTTCACTTTTCTGTACTATTAACATCACCGCTCACATCTCCCAAAGGTTAACTGGCAGAAAATGCCTTAAGGCATTAAGTTCGCCTTTTGTAATTTTTTAGTACAATAAAGAATTTATTATTATTATTATTAATCTCCCAGTTTTTTTACAATAATATAATTATGTAAAAGTAACTTATAATCGATTTAGCTAATATTGGATATTTTAGGGAAGAAATCTATTTTTAGCATCTTTTTATAACTTTTTCTTCTATTTAATATACAATTACATTTAGAGCCGTAGGTGGGTGGTGCCCGAAGATTTCAATTCGCAAAATTCGATTATGAATAATAATAATAACGCATAAAGATGATTCATAGTATTATTAGGTTTTGTATATAATTTTGTTCAATTTCTAACATTACGAGATTCTATACCAATGTAACCTTTAAATTCTTTGTGCAATATATAATAGGATAGAAAGCTCCGGATTTTATTATTTTGTTGTAAATCCAAAATGAAAGGTCGGAGGCGAAAAGTGGGAGAGAGGGGGTTATCTTTAGTTTCATGTCGCGCCAAGTACGTGAAATCTTTACGAGCCAGTGTCTCGTACGATGCCTCAGAGGCAAACTGGCAAGGCATGGGCCGTTTTATTTCTTCGTATAACAAACAATATCCTCGAAAACTTGTTCTATAATGCAACGGGTGGAGAGCCTAAGTGTGTAAAGTTTAACGCGTAACGTTTACCGCCAACGGTACGGTTAACTGTCGAGTATTGTAGAAATAAATATGACATTTAACTTCGTCTTTATGTTATGATGTTAATTAATATCTATGATTACAGATGGGTCTCTTTATATACGCATTGATTGGTAGCAAAGCAAATATTGAAACTGTGTCGATGTTTTGACATGTAATTGGGTCAGAATAATTGCAAGCTAAAAAGAGACCAAAACACTGCTTTTCTTTTTACTTATAGCATTTTATAGTATAATTATAATAATAAAAACATGTATACAAACTTAGAACAGACTCGAAACGCATAGGTTTTTTAAGAATAATACAGAATTTATAAAATATCGATATATGCCCAAAAATATTTGTTTAGGATGAAAACCGAACCCGGAACCTCTGCGTAATAGACAGTTGCCTTAACCACAAAAATTAATAAAGTAAAGTTTAGATATCCATAATGCCATTTACTAAATTATATTCTTTATTATTATAAGACAAAAAAGAAAGTACATCGCTGCCCTTGCTCAATTAGTTGTTATTTAATACTCTTTTTAAATGAGTAATGTATCGTAAAATAGTTTTAAAAGCATTCATTAATTACAGCAATGAATTTTAACGAGAACAGAGCCTTTGATTATGTACGTGGATAAGTAGGCACTATCCAATGATAATGGTGTGCGCTCGTAATCGCCAACCACTCAGCGTGGGACCTCAATCAAATCAGAATATGCCCGCATAATGCTGAAGCCTGTAGGCATTCCCACTCTCTACGAAATAGGGCGCAATATGTTACCTCTAAATGTAGGCTCTATTCCGTGTCATGTGTTGAGCATAACCTGCTTATTTGTGTCACTACTAACTCAGTGAAGTTTTCGTTCCAGTTCCTTCAGTGCATTCTGAGATTTTGCGAAACATTTTGTTATAACACAAATAATGTATGTTTAATGTAAATATGATTGATTTACTATATCCTTTATTTTGATGAAATTAGTATAACTTTATTAGTGCAACTATTTACTAGTTTTACCACGATCATGACGACTGCAAAGCTTTCAAACGTCTTAATTGTAAAAATTGGAATAAAAGTGACAATATAGAATATGTTATACATTATATTGCGCTATTTTTTATTTAATAGGAAATTATAATTAAATCTCTGAAATGGTCTGATAAAAATAAGTTGTTGTTATAGGAAGCGATGATAATTCGGTATAAATATTAATTGGTGTTATGCAAATCCCTTAGGATGAAGAGATTAGTAATGCCTAATTGACGTTTAATGAACAGGAAATTGTGATACTTCACTCTTAGGAATAATATATTATATCACGTCAGATTATAATGCTAGAGTAAATGCTATCTCATCCGAAGTAATTGATTAACGATTATGCATTAACGTAACGTATGCGATTGTGTGATTAGTTCAATTTCAAATGTTTACATGCCGATTTTACATAATATAATAACACACACGACACGCAAAGTATTACGCGAAATATGAGTTTTATAAAATTATGTAAAGTCCCTTTATCTAGATTTTTTTAAGAACATAGTTTTCTTTTTTTAAATCGTACATCTGAATCTTAAAAAACCGAATTCAAATGCTTGACCTAAATTTAAGGATGCATCGCTTCTATTATTGACTCATTAAGAGTTAAATAATTTAAAAGTTTTTTTTTTTAATATTACGTTCCAAATATAAAGTAAAATTGTAGCAATCGATATAAGTGGTAATGATAAAAATCAGTTTTGGTTCTCCAAAGACTCATCAAAGCTACACGATTGAGTTTCGATAATGATTCACGCGACGACTATCCCACGCTTCAAAACAAAATTGTAATTATTAAGTAACTACATTCTCTTACACATATCACGTCATTGATGGGTGATTACGCGTAAGATGAACGACTTATTTATATACGGGAATATAGACTTTATTCAGAATAATTGGAACCGTTAAGTTTGCAATGTTGTGTGAATAGTGTGCGGGCAGTCAAGTAGAAAGATAACGTCGAATTTGCATTCTATACGTACACACATGTAACTCTATGTCAGGCAAATCACGAACGATTTGCTTCCCCCTTTTATTAGAACGAAAGCGAGGTAATGAAGAATCCTTACTGCTAGGTAATTAAAATGAAAATGTACGTGAAAGTGAAATAGTTGTGAAATATAAGAATTTAAGTTTGTTCATAGAATTTGCATAGCGTACTCGCAGCTTTATTAACAAGTAGGATAGGCAGAGCCATCTTATTCTATTATTGTCTTTATTCTGTAATTTGTATTCAATCATAACGGATAGATTAATTGAATTTTTAACATTCACGGACATTTTTTAAAGTCAAGTTTTGTGTTGCACGTGACCACAATCCGTCTGATGTTAAAAGGTCTACAAGCGAAGACAATTGCTACTAAAGAAAAATAATTGCAAACAAGCGCATAAATTGAGTTTGCAAGGGACATTGCCTATGAGGGTATCGTTGCATACGTGGGTAAATTACTATACAAGTGTTGTAGGAAAGTGGGGAGTGGGGACACAACCAATACCATTCGTATTGGACTGGCTTCAAACTAAGAATATACTTTGTTTGAATAATTAATTTTGTGTCAGATGTAAAACTTCTTATGCCCGCTCACGTAGGCCAATGCGAAGGACCTTCGCGTATAAGGCTGGTTTGTGTACGGTAATAAACATGTTTATGGGCTGAAGTGGTCATCACGTTGTGTCATAATGCTATTAGCTTTTTTTATAGTATAGTCTTTTATATGACCACATTAGCTATATAAAATATACGTTAAAGTTGAATTATTAAATAAAAATTTCTTTCTGCAAACTAAGGTGTGTTTTTTTTTAATTTCTTATTTCAAAATGTTATAAAGTATCATAAATACAAGTTCTAGAAGCAAAGAAATAAAACTTTGGAAATATCGAATTAAAATAATCAAAATAAACGCGATAGTAAGCCGCATAAAGTCTTTTGCGCTAGTTAAACCATGTTCATGAATAACCTTTGACACACAGCTATAAAATAATATGTATGTTTAATATTTACTTCATTACTGCCCATTGGGCATTTTAGCTCTGACGTTCCAAATCTATAATAATACCTAACTGTTACTTATACCTACCTACATCTATTCAAGATTTAATCTATTGCTATTTGAATGGAACCAGTAAGTTCCTGTCAGAAGTGTAATTAATTTGGGAACAGTAAAGCCGCTTCTATTCTAATTGGTCTCGGCTCGTCTCCACCTGCGGTTGTTCACGGAAATTAAACGCCAGTCTATTCTTGGAGTTCTTAGCCGTAGGGAGACGACAGTGAAACTAATATTCGCAAACAACTGTCGCTTTGTTTTGCTGTTCGTGTTTTAATTGTGCTTTGTATATATTTAACCTGCGACGTTGTACTCAAAACATCAGATATTATAATGTAATAGGAACAACTGCCTCTATCCCAATGTAACCTCCCGTCCTTCCATCATTAGCGGCGTCTTTTGTTAAAGGAGTGTGTCATTGGGTAATCCAAATCCAGCATCATTATTCAGTCTGATCTAAACCCATTTAAGCGCGTTAGGGAGTCAAATATTTATTTTGATTACTGATTATTTTTACATTGTCTTAAAATGCATATTTGGGATAAAGTGTCATCCTTTTTACTCAAATTAATAATCTTGCTTTTTTCTTTTTCAGGTAATATTCAAAACATGCTATTTGACTACTTTTTGTCGTAAGTTTTAAGAGTAATTTTACATATTAAATTATTTTAAATTATTATTTAAAGATAAAAAAGCGCTCTTATTTGTCTGTTAAACATAAATTTATTATTGTTTAAATTTAGATTCACTACCACTTGGCCAAATAGTTAAAGTAACATAAAGATAACTGTGCTACATATTTGAAGTAACCATTTTAAATATAGGATTAGAATACGTATTTAAAAAATATATCGTGATATTATATCGGAGATAATCGCGATTGAAATGTTTATTTACTAAAATAATCAGTGTTAAATCTATACTAAAAATAAAAATTCAATTATGACACATATAATTCATTCGTTAGTTCCAGTGAAATGTAATAATAGGTATGAAACAAAAAACTTTAAAAACTTAAATCGTAAAGTGCTATTTCCAGGCTTTTTAAGTTTCGTACGCGAATGGTGGACACATTGACAGTCTAAATTGGTGACGCTTCATGATTAAATTTATTTCAATCTAGTATTTTCAACATGTTTGATACCTATGCACTCATAGAATTTATTTCAGTAGACTTAATGATTTTTTAAATTTAAAACTTTCATATAAGTTATGCCTTGTATAACTAAGCTATGTACATATATTTAATTATTAGTATACGTTTCGGTTTCTTTTAGTATTAGATGAAACTTCTTTTGTTTTTCCCTAAATTCATCTTCATGAGTGTGTGCTGTTGTATATTCTGACGTAAGCAATACGCAAGCAAAAAATCGATTACGCCAATACAAGACCAATATCAATAAACCCATTGTTGATTAATCAAATAATTTGTAACCGTAACCGATTGTGTAATATAAAGAGAAATGTTCTTTTTAATTATTTTAAATGCTATTAAAATTAGCGGAAAGCGTGCAAGAGATTAAGTTATTTTAATAGAATAAAGCAGTCCATTTGTATTTGTTTAGATGTCAAGTTTAGACTCGAGTTGGCTTGCGGCGAAACAATTTTAGTGCAAGTTAATTTATGACGACACAAAATTGTATTATTATGCTTTTATTTACCCTTAAAAGGTTGCTTTATTTTCTTAACCAAGGCTGCTTATGAGGTTGGCGAGGCCTTGGAATCATCTTATTATGAGATAAATATTTATAAGCGGACCGATGATGGCGAACTGCTCCGTCTGATGTCTATGGTTAAGTTAGTATTGTGTTTTAAACATTGACTTACATAGGCAGCCTTTCCAACCTGAACAATACATAGTAAAGATACAAAATTTAAGTAATAAGTTTAAACAAATGCATACCTATAAGATAAGTAGGTATAAAACAAAACTAATTGAATTGAGAAACAGGACACGCATTTCTAAAATTTATGTGGTAGAATGTAATTTTTCTTAAATAAACGAAGCGATCTTCGCAAAACGTGATTACCTAACAAACGGTTTATGCACACAGTAACACATCGGCCACTTTTACGACGGCACCGGCGAAATGGAC
The DNA here is from genome assembly GCA_028551675.1 of Tineola bisselliella. Classification (NCBI taxonomy): domain Eukaryota; kingdom Metazoa; phylum Arthropoda; class Insecta; order Lepidoptera; family Tineidae; genus Tineola; species Tineola bisselliella. Next base: position 47,422 of record JAPWLS010001765.1, read on the forward strand.
ATTGCGCAATTCAGCATCGTAAAAATTGCGGCGAAGCTGAAAGTACCGGAACATGAGCTGAAAACGTAAACTAGGTAAATAGGCATGAGACTGTAAAATGGAAAATTAAAAGTCTTTGCGAATTTAATTGAGTTTTTTTTTACTAACTTTTAAATTTAATACAGTCTGTGCTTGTTTACACGTACTATATTCGTCTAATAAAATGTTTCAAATATTTTTAAAAAATGTATACACTAAAACACAAAAGCTCCAATTTTCAATCTTGGGATCTACCTCTTGGTTGTGTAAATATTAGTAATACCCAGATATTTCCTAATAGTGAGTCTCGGAACTACTTAATGTCGTCTTATTTGTTCGAATTAGAATTTCAAAAATAACATACACGCATTCCAATATGAATAAATGACTGTTCTTTAAACACATACATATTACTTTTTGAGACCTACTCAATATTCACATGTTAATTTAGGAACTTCTGCACTAAAAGCATATAGTTTTTATTCTGAACTGAATATTGAAATTTAACTTTTAATTAATAAAGTTGCATTCTTGAAGATATTACAAGTGAAATTCACATAAAGCGTTAGCACAGGAAACACGTGTGGGAGTGATCAATACAAACGGATTTAATTTATTGTATGTTATGTAAGTTATCGCCCCCACTAATCCATTTAGATCGCTGAATATTCATTCGTAATAGTTAATGGTCCGTGTGGGTTACTTCTTAACTATATGGCATGCTTATTCGTTTCTATGTTACCTGCAGAACGCCGTCAATTCCAAATGGTTATTCTCTTAAATGCTTACGTGTAAAATGGAGACTAGAGGCTCTTATTAAATAACCATCAACACATTAAGCTGAAATTACGTCGTGTTATCGTAAACATGATGCTCCGTGATAAAAAGTATAGCACACGTAATCAATCCTAACATAGATTGTACTTTTCGCTAATATTACTTCTAAATATTAGTTTATAAGAAATTAATCATATTGTAAAGCCTAGTTGTAACTATTTTTAGTTTAACCCTTTTTATCAAAAATAGTTTAGATTGTTGCCTCAAGTTCGTACTACAGCCGTTATAGGATCAAAGGAAGGAGGGCCCTTTATAGTGGATTGATTTGGGAGTACAAAGAAAATACGATCTTCTCCGGGTTTCCACTTTCATTATTTATAAACTTTTACAATTCCACAGAATTCTTAATACATATATGCATTAGGTAGGGTAACAGGGTTATCGTAAACCCTTAATGCTCCAGGATAAATGTTTACTTTAGTCATTATAGTACACGTCAAATACAATAATTAACAATGGGTTTGTATGTTACATCTGTCGCCGCCGTGTTAAAATCGATATGCATAGGCAACCTACCTGGTCTATGTATCTATCAAGTAACTCCAGTAATCCATTCTGTTATGAAAACATTGTCAATATTTTAATGAAAATAGCCTTTTGTAAGGCAAAATATTAAGCGCACACAGTTTTGCAGTAGTTTAATACAAAAGACGAAGAGAATAGGCAGAGGCTGCGACAAGTGGATAAAGCTAACAGAACGGAAGAATAAGAAACTAAATTAATCTTGACAGGGCAGGAAGTAGAAGTTTTAAATAACACGATAACAAGTCTGCTTACTGTAGATTGCACTGTCGGGAGTTGCGGACTAGAGAAGTTAATTTGTAGTAAACATTTCAGATTTAAACTGGGACGAAGTGGTCTCACAACAGATACACGTAGGTATATTACCGCAAATTCTAAACTCTACCGTCTAAATTTCTCGTTAAATATCAGTAGACGAAATTAACTAAAGTTTTCAAACTTCCAACTTATTTTGCACGTACCAGATCGTCGTACTCCGTAATCTACTTTTTAAAATGTTTAAAGATTCTTGACTATTGTATCTTTAATGAATTTACGTTTACCTTGTACATATATAATGAGTAGTTAATTAAAATGTGGTAAGCGGTGATACTCGTCTAAGGGCACAAACAAAGCAATTTCTAAAATGAGTTTCATAACAAAAGTTGAGAGTGCTACGACAACTCGGCGTTTAATTACCAAGCAAAGTTTAATATGTCATAGGAAAGTGTCAACATAACTGCTATGCGGTCGAGCGTCTCTCTTGTGTTTGCTCTAGCTTTATTGAGACATGTTTCACTGGAGTTACGCGGTCACAAGTATGACTTTGCTGTGTGTTATGGTAAATCTGTTGCGTGTATCGAATAAATGTGTTATAAATCCATTAACTGTAAATGTTTATATATAGTATATGTCCAATAAATAATATATATATATTGTTCTTATCAATGCATCCTGAATATCACCGCTCACACTGACAAGGGTTAGCTAGTAGATAATGTCAATGGCATTAAGTTCGCCTATTTACGATTTTTGCACAATAAAGGTTTTTATCATTATGCAATCTTATTGGTACATGTACAAAAGGTATTCTAAAATATATTTTTTATAATCATGAAAAGGGATGTCGACGATGCGATATGAATTTCTTACAAAATGCCACAGATAGGGTGGATGTGGTTACCTAATCCCCTTATATGGCCAACGTATTATCATTTTGATCCGATAAGCAGTACAATTGAGTTCTATTGGGTGACCCAATATTGGAAAAAGATCAAGAATATTAAATGTATTGAGAAACGGGTGCAGTCTTTTGTTTTTGAATGTTCAAAAACAAAAGACTGAACTTAAATGGCAGATGAGAAATACTGTTTTATTACATTTTAACATACATTTTTGTGTTGGAATTTATCGATGTTTTGCCAACGGGTCTTCGAAGGTAGTTTGTATATGCTAATCGAATAACGGTCGAGAAGCCGATGACTGCCAGTATCTATAGAAAGACGACTTCGTTTTTATGACATTTACAAAATTTCTTTAAGCAATTGTATTCGTTTATTAATACCAATATCACACGTGTTAGAACAATAATAATCTTAATTAAATATATACAGTGTAGTATTGTAAGTCTAATTTTATAAATTTCACACTTGAAAAGTGGTAATATAGGACGGCGGTCGTATTTTTCCTCTTATATATATTTTGTACAGACTTTCTTCGCAAAACTTTGATACATGGCGCAGCCATAAAACTCAGCTTGTGTTATCCACATGTTGGGTTTTTTATCGATGATATTGCGCGTCGATGTCGCCATTTTATTTTGTGTTCACGAAAACGTCTGGCTTCTTTCCGCTTATAGTGATGTCTGAGTTTATTCGCGTAGATATTTTAAACAATTTAAATGACTTCATTTTCCATATTTCAAATGTTTTGTAGTCAATCGCGTAAGTCTTACAAATTAGTTATTTCCTTGTTTTTTGTGCGTTTAATTCTCAAAATCCGAAGTCAACAAAGCTGTTAGGAAATTGGAATTTGATTGAAATTTGACGTACTTAAAAAATATAGGATTCAAAATTAGATTATTTGGTTTGAGATTCAAAGTGCGTAATAGAAAGGCGTGAAGGTGCATGCTGAGGAGTGTTATTAAACAATTCAATGTAAAGTGGATTAAAACAGTGCATTGTAGCCTTGAATAAGAATAAGTTTCTACTTGGAACGTTAAACAAAACATTATAGTTAGAAGTGGGAGTTTAAAATCTTCGAGTTACAATCTCCCTGGCTCTCGAGTCTGTAAGTGACTAAATTTTATAAATTTCAAGAATCTGCAATAGCTGCAATGTCGAGGCACGTAAATTGCTACTAACACCGCAACTTGAGCAATATTTTCAACAGTCTCCTTCTGTAATGGGATTTTTAAGAAAACTTGTCCTTCTTAGACAACGCTGTTGAGCTTGGGAAGTTACTGCAGTAATAATTCACTTTTTTCATCAAGATTGTATTTTAAAATGGTATGATATGGTGTGATATAGATTTTTAAGAATCATTTGTTTCTTATAATTGAAGAATCACCAACATATTTTCTTGTATTTTAATTGTGTCATTGAAAATGGGGACAACCTGCAATCCTATTAGACAAATAAATAGAGAAATTGTCCTTTACATAATATAAATAATTATAATACCCCGATCTCCGCCAACTTTAATATATTTGTATGTAAATAATTAACTACTGTTTAATTAAAATTATTTATGATTACCAATATTCTAAAGTTTTCTGTTTTCGTATTGTAGGGCGTTTGTAACACATGGGCCATAAAGTTTGCGATGTAAAACATATTGCGGCTAGTGAAGCTTTTCGGCACTTTGTTCAGGGATTGTAAATTTTAGACGCTCTTCTATATTAAAGCAAATTTATTAATTTAAGGCGCGCTTAATACTAACATATATTGTTTCTTTAGTTACAAAAATAATATTAAAACTATTATATATAATTTTAATATACTAGTCATTGTTTTCATGAGAAGTGAATTCAGATGAAGTCCAAAATGTATTTAACTTCATGCGAGCTGCGGTTTTTAGGTCAAAGTTACAAAACGTCTCCTTCGCGTTCATTTAAATTAAATTTGTCATCGCTCTTTCAAATAATTGCTCGTTGCGCATTTTGTAAATATAAAGTGGTTTTAAAGATAATCGTTGCTTCTTCGGAGGTACTTCGTTGATTATATCTGCTAACCACATAACGAGAAGTTCGACATCACATTTCCATGATGACCAATGTTTTTTAAATATTTATATTGATTTAAATATATATGATAAAAAAAATATGCATCTCCCTCCAACTTAGGTCTTAAAGAGTAAGATAGACAAGGAAAGTGATGATGCTGGTTTACTTCAAGTAAATTTAATCAAATGAAACGTTTTTAGTTTATAATTAAATAGTATGGGAGAACTAGCGTCCTAACGAGTTTGTTCGAGCAGCGAGTTAAGTGTTGGCCTTTGCCAATAAGACGTTACCGCATCGCCCGCGGCGATATTGCCAGCTGTAATGGGCTCGGCTCACCACTTTCATTAAACCCTGTTGCGTCTTCTCTATGCATTCTTTTTTCCGTTCTTATTGAAATTAACACAATAATATGTTGAAATCGGTTAATATTTTAAGTGCTTACTTACTACATCGCTTGGGTAACTTTTCTATTTAAAGTTTGTATATTAAATATTACTTGTATTAGGTTTCTATATTCTTTCATCCAGTGACAATTGCAAAATCTATTAAATTTAAGCTCGACTATAGCAGTTTTATCGAGCGAGATAGCAACGTATGAATTTCAGAGGAACCTCTCGCCAACACTTTCATGTAAGTTAATCTCTTCCGCCCAATCACCCTTTTTCGTGGTTAATGGTGTGAAAATAGTCGTCCCCCGCTCTCTTCTATTGGCGAGTTGGACTTTTCTATTTACTTTCTCAACTTTTGTTCCGTTGCACGTTTTTCTTATTCGGTTGCAGTTTCATCTCCAATGATTAAAGTTATATCTAATTAGAACAATAATGGTTTACTCGTGCAGTATATTGGTTTTCTTGTATTATTTGTGTAAAGAAATAATTTAAATTAACGTTTTATTGCACGTTTCTTTTTCTACGTTTGTATTCCTTACTAGCATCCATCCATCCATAAACAAGTCCTTTGTTGCTAATAGCTTAAACTCTTAACATCTATTCGGTCATAATTGCCAATGATATACATTTTCCTTAAGGAAATGTTGAGATGGCTGATGCAATTTTTATTTTTAACATTTACAATGAAGCAAAAGGGAACGAAAGTTTACTTCTTCGCTTATAGCTGTTAAAGTTGTTAAATTTGTAGCAGGTCACGAAGAAAATTGAGTCCGACACCATTTTAAAAGAACACGCCAAGAATACAAACGTAACGTTCCATATTTCAGAGTTCGCATCGATAGTGGGTTTATATCTTGTAAGTAAACCACGAACGAATAATATTCTTGAAGCTTGATGCTTAAGTGCTGAAATTATTTGCATTCGTGAACTTATTCTCTTTTACATCGACACAATGAGATAAATATATAAAATATATGAATGTAGAGTGAATTAATGCGAACCTATCGGTGAGGTGTGGAACTAATACATCCCATGTTAAAAAAGTTGTTATACATTTAATATACGTTATGAATTGAATAATAAATACACTCCTGAATAACGCCAATTTGAACTGGCAGTGTCCTATTAAGCAGTTCTCTATTACATAAGAAAATCTAGATAACTATGTAGAATTAATTAATAATGCATGATCACTTTTTCTAATAAAACCATGACATAATGTTTCGTGCACTAGACAGATTAACTCTTCTTATATTTCACGTTACAGAAGCACATAATGCAAGAGACAGTTTCACAAGTTTCTGTATAATTTAGTGGCAACGAATCATCTCGAGTGCCTCTCTCTGGAGCTTGAATTCTACCGTTCGTGAGTTATGCTGTTTTGTTCCATTTAACTTTCGTCTCGTAGGACTAAACATGCGAATGCAATACGATAAGCTAAGTATAAAACTATTATATAATATATATATATTGTTATGTGTTTATTTAATTATTTGAAACTAATTCTTTGTGATAAATACAATGAGTACAAAAATCATTTGTTTCTTGAATTTTTTTCGTTATTTTGATTTATTGTGGATATTTGTTCTGTGCTTTAGTGTTAAAGTCAATTAAAACTCTATTTGAAATTTAATACTGTTGTGGCGAGGAAAACGCTTCATATTAATTATGTTTTGCATTTGACATCATAATTATGCTAAAATTAAGTTTAAACTTGATTTTACTAACATCATGAATTGAATTAAAAAGATGGCAAAAGCGTACCTATATTGAAATTTTACGTTCAAAGAAATAATGTTTATTTAAAACGGGATTGTGTTGACGTCGGGGGACACCACGAGGCAGCGCTTTGGACGGAGATCACACGCTTTGACGCGAGAGTTCTTTGAAAACGCCATGGACGTATCATAAAAGACTCGTGTCGCATCAAAAGAAAAACCTACATTATGTTTGGTATTTAGATTCTTGTCCTGATGTCTTTTGAACTGTACTAGGTATTAAGAAATTGTTTTTGATTTTTTTTAAGGTTACAGCTAATAAATTAAGCTACTTATTGGTTTTTTTTTTTGGTTTTTAATTTTAACACAATACTGAGTAATTGCCTTCTTTTATACCTCACAATGTTATATGTAATTTATCATTTTCAGAAATATGTATTCAATACAGAAGTAAGTAAGCATTTGCGGATGGAATTCTATATATGTTTTCGCTTAAAAATGGGCAACAACGACCCAGTGACCCAGTAGCTTTGTGACGGGAGTTTCATTTCATCTTAACCTAGTAAGACAGCTTATCTCAAATTAAAGGTGTATGTTTGCTTATTAATTTGAAGAATCAAGATGTAAGGATAATATTGTGTTTAAATAAAATATTATACTTGGCATAGTGCAAACGGTTTCTGGGTTCAAACTGAGTAAAGGTCAGACAGAACATGTAGAGCACACAAAGTAGTTTTTTTTTAGAAAAATGAATAGGTCTTTTTATAAAATTAATCCCTTTTGACTTTTATGTTACGCAATGATTCTCTGTAAAATAAATTTAATATTTTTTCCTTTACATTATAAGAAATATCATGAGCTTTTTGTATATTTTTTTATGTTTGAATGCATGTATTCGTGATTCGTAATCTTATTATCCGCTTACTCGTATATAATTGTACAGTCAAACGAACTTACCTGTAAGTGATGTTCGACTGAAATTATTTCCGTGTTGTCTCTTCCGAAGACGATGAAAGACTACTATCTGTTAGTTTCGTTTCTACACTCACTGGCATCACATAATTTTAAAGAAAGAAAATTTTGAACGCATCCCTCCTCCGTCACGCACGCGTCTCGCTCTTCATTTATTTTAAAGACTTCCTGATTCTAAAAAAACAACACGGAAATAATTTCAGTCGAACATCACTTACAGGTAAGTTCGTTTGACTGTACAATTATATCCGTGTTGTCTCTTCCTCGACGATGAAAGACTACTATCTGTTAGATGTTTAAAGAGAATTTTTAGAATCAGCTACTTATTCTCTTATTTAATCAGAGATACTTATTTAGCTCAGTTCCGCCTCTATTGGACGGTTCTAGAACCTCCCAAACAAATTGAATTATCAGTCCTACGAGCTATGAGCTGATAATACAGCTATACCTATGTAATTCTCCTAATTCAATCCATCGGTTGATTGTATAGACCAGTCACCTTTTATAAGGTTCTGTAATCTTTAAATAACTCAATAGAGTTGTAGTAGGCCAAATCAGTAAAATCAGTAAAAGAAAGGTAGCCCAATGAAGGGATGATCTTTACTGGAACCTAAAGCTTTCAATGCTTAAAACAAATCTTAATATTATCTATATTTATGGAATTAATGGTTATAGTACATTTATATTGGTCATTAATATCTGTCTAATTACTCTCAATAAAATTTAAAATATATATCATTATTATATCCCAGTTATAATGAAACCTAGGCTTAGTAGGTCCTAATATATAGAATCCCCTAAATAACCTTTTAATGCTATGATCCTTATCCACTTGCGGACCTAACACCGATGACAAGTCATGTCTAATTGAATTCATGGCTCTATATGACATTCTTTCATGAAACTTTGTGTCAGGTAATTTATAATAACTGTAATGTTTGCAGTAATAGGATCAATGTTAATATACTCACAGCAGTTGAGCTAGTTTTTCACGTGTTACCTGAATATTTAATTCATCATAACTTCAACAGCTTCTTTGTTGATACCACAACTCATGAATCTCTGCCGGAGAGTAGGTCTACTCTCAATGATAAATTCCTGTGATAGTGGATATGAAAATTGTAAAAAATCAAAAGCAACTAATTTATTTACACCTGGGCGTGGGTACCAAGTAACATATTCAGAACATTTTCTAATGTTCAAGAACAAATATATATTTGGATGTCCATGTATTATAATTTTTATGTAATATCTTCCATTTAATTTTCCTTTTATGTTTCTAATCACTCTTCTAGATTCAAAGTAGCAATATCTTTTGTATTGATATATGAAATGAGCATCCCATGTTATATAACACACACCACTGTCAAATACCTTAGTAATTTTGAGTGAACTCTACATCCCCTGAGCGGTTCATATTCATATGACACATCAGACACAATATCTATTCTTAACAAAATATTACAATCATGAAATGTTTGACAAAATCCTTAAGGCCAAGGCAGCTTTCAATTCTACAGTGTTGATATGAAGACTAGATTAAGATTCTGTCCTGTTCTGTAACCCGAAATGGCGCCCCCCCTGTCTTTGAAGCACCTGAATATAACTCCATAGAGAATCTGTTACTTCTAGTCTGGCACAAGCCTTAGGTAAGGACATAATTGCATTACATTCATTTATATATATATTGCTCCTTAAGAGATATAAATATACTGCCCTGTTCCTTACAGTTGTTCTGTATATAACATGCCATACTTTATGGCTGGACATATAGATATTAGTTAGTGTTCCTATGACACAAGATAAGAATCTAATATAAATAAATATCTGTATTATTATTACTATATTTTTTTTTTTACTTTTTAAAAGGATCAACTCCTATTTGTACTTCAATATTTATTCTTATCAAATTTAATAATTTGATAAAGATTCTAAAAACTTTGAACAATTACTTCTTTTATCCAGTATATGTATGTATGTATGGAAATAGAGATATCCTTGGAATTGAGTACAAAACCAAAAAATGCATATTGCTGAGGCGGTAAAAAATTACCATTATCCTTAAAGTCTGATCTAATCGATCAAAACATTCAGTATAAGATTAGATATAATAATAAAATCATCAAAATGTTGTATTAATTGAACATTCTTCATTTCAAACTTGAAATTACTGTTAGTGTTTTAGTAAGCACATAAGATGCTGAACACACAGGGAGTACATTAAATTGATACAATTTGTCATCAAAATGAAATTTTAAATATTTGCTATGTTCAAAAGCAATATCTATCATGTAACAGGGATCTTCTAATTCCAAAGATGCTATTAGCCATCTTTTTATACTAATTTGCACACAGTACAGTAAACCTCTAACCTAAATGCTCAGTTAGCACCATTCATTGAGATTTTTTAAGTATAAATCTCTAAAAAAAAAATATGCTTGAACAAAATTGTCCCCATACAGGCTTACATATCTCAATGGCTCCTAAAATTTATTAATGAAGTTAAATGACTTTGTAAAAAAGAAATTCTTCAAATTAACCTTCATTTGGTGTGGTGAATTTATAAACGGTATTTTATAACCCTCATTCGCGACGCCTCTGTTGGAAAGATGGCCTCCTATGCTCCCTCTTGTGTTGTGCTCCCAATCTTACTCCTGTCACACTACCAACTTTGTTACGCAGTGGGGGAGGGCTCAATAGCTAAACTTACCTTCTTAAAGATAGCTGAACTAGATTCGGGATAATACCACAGTAGGTTTGAGACTGTTTGCATTTTTCTAGTAATTTTAATTCTCTCATTTAAGTTTTTACCAAATAGTAAGCTATTTCGGTCCTCTGCTAATTACTCTCTCATTTCCTTATTCAAGGTAGAAGATATCAATTGCCCTTTGGCAAAGATGTCTGTGTGAAAAGAGTCATATACCTACTATATTATCTTTGAGGTGTCGTTTACATATTCTATGACATTTAATTTTTGTAATTCCTTTCTTAATAAAGGAAACCATATGTCTACAATTCCTCCTTAGTATTTCACCTTCGACCTCTGAAGATACAATTTTGGGTCTATCGCATCCTTAGTCGCCTGCTGTTCCTGAATATCCTGGCTAATCACCTCATCGTCCAGATCCAGCGCCATAACATGTGGACGTCTGGCCTCCTGGTTATCATTAACCGTTGGAAGACATTGACTTACACTGAAATCCTTCAATCAAATTAATGGATATTATTACATGATCCGGTGAGCCGGTATTACATGATCAATGTAATTACTAAATTTAATAGATCTAAATTTAGTTGACGTCACAAAACGTTGCTTGTATCGTTTTTATGTTTACCCTTAGGTATACAATAGGATGACAATGCCCCTATACAGCAGCTATTCTTCTACATCATAGTAGATTTATTATATATTATTATGACATTAGTATGTAAGTGGACAATGCCAGTATACAGCAGCTAAATTAAATTGATTGTAATAATTTATTTTATTTATATTTGTATTTATTTTAATGAGTAAAAGCGCTCTATTGGAGTCCAATTACTAGAGTGAATAAATAAATTTAAAAAAAGGGGTTTTTTTGATTTTTATTTATGTTATATTAACACTAGATTTACCAGACCAGTCAAAATGACCGGTCTTGCAAGATCAAACTAAAATTCTTACTGCATCTAACATTTTCTTTAATTCTTCTAATCTTCTTTAATTTATAACAGAAGAATTAGTTTAATAAACTTTATATTATTTTGTATATGTTTGTAACAAATATATACTTTTTTTTGGTTTCGGTAGAAATAGGTATAATTTCAGGAACGATACGTTTGAAGCAGATTGAGCTATTATAATAACCTACAGCCTGCCACTTGTTTAGTTAAGGTTTATTACTAGGATTATTAATAAATTCATTTTTTGAAAACTAACAGACAGGAAGTATTAAAAATATAACATACGTCTTAAATTAATTCGTTAACTGAATATTTCTTCTCGAATGTTATTCTACTTAAAGCCTGTATTATTCGTCATTTTATTATCGAAGTATAAATTAACAACCAAATAAGTATATGAGTTTCAATCATATTTGCTGGTTAACGATGTTTTGATGAGAATTTAACGTTGGAGTTTCATGAAAACCTTTTCATTTACGACTTTTATTACTACAATAAATCGTTTATCGAACAACTTGCACATCTGGTGACCTCTCACAATATTTCTTATTACTTTTAGCGCTCTAACAATGTTTGTATTGGAAATGTTAAGTTGATTTTCGTTATATATTATTATGTACACTCAAATAAACGTTTCGAATTTTAAATTTAATTTATCGCAAACGTAATTACTCAAGAATTGTTTACTTACAGCGAGATGTTTTTGAGATCTTTGGTAAGATGTTTATAGATACAGTCCTTAAAAAAACAAATTACTTTCAATTACAATTACGCCGTTTCTTCACAAAACAAATGATGTTTGCCTCATTACTGATTTCTATACAAAATCACAACGTCATAGCTATTTTAGCTGTTTTTACGTATTATTAGAATCTTTGAACGTATTTGTTTTATATATTAAAACCTTATAATACTCGAAGAAAGTATAATCCAATCTTAATTATACAAGTTGTACGCAAACATTCTAAATTCGTCCTTTACTGCGCCGTAGAAGGTCGCGCTACTACGTCTCGTAGCTTCGTAGACAGATACTACGCAGATCTTTCATTCGCAGTGAAAGCTTTTTCCTTAGACGTTATTTATTACCGTTTATTTAAATTTCGATTTTGATCGATGAAGTATAATATACAAATTGGTTAGTAAACGAAATTGATTGCTCCAATTTGTTTTTGTTATTCATTTACGTTTATTTATTTTATTTAGAAATTCTAATTTGTTGTAATATTAATAGCAATGTTTTGAAGTAAGGGGGGGGGCCTACTCTAAGGTTATCCTGTAATTCATTTTTTATTTTATTTATTTTATTTTTCTGTACTATTTACAACATCACCGCTCACATCTCCCAAAGGTTAATTGGCAGAAAATGCTTAAAGAATTTATTGGTATTAATTAATTAATCGATACAAAATTATGAAGTGTCGTTTTTAATTAAAACAATTGATTAACGGAAAAGGACATAGGTTCAAGCATCAAAAAACAAAACTGAAAAAAATTTACATGTATCATAAATACGGGACTGTTTTTACTTGTACAGGCTATATTACTAAAATTATTATTTTCTTAGTATAATTTTTATGTTTTAACGGCTATCTCGGGATGACTTAAGATTCCCCCGAGACAAAGCAGTAATTGTGCAATAAAATTGTAATAAAAATAGCAAAATTGTGACTTAATTTGAAGTGACTGTAATCCGACTAGACTTAGTGTGACTTTTGTTATAACAATTATCAAATATACTATCTATCTACAAAACATGAGCCTTGTCTTAAGGAAAATTACTATAAAAATACATTTCAGTAGGAAACTTGACTGTTCTTTTCCAGAGAATCAGTGATTAGTGAACCGCTGTCGTTTTATGTTAACCTGGTACTGACCTTTTTAAATCGCATTAACCGAAAGTATATTTATTCCTGTATCATGAATTTATAAAGGGATGTTTTACTTTGTAAAAGGATTACTCGATTACTCTTTTTAGTTATAAAAAATATTATAAGTACATTTAGATTCAATAGGATTATCTTGTATATATAAAATGTAAAGTATATGAAAGTATGACGTCACATCCAAATGAGCATGCCTGTAGTTCTTTTGATTTGATAAAGAAATTTATAAATATCTAACTAAAGTTTCCAAAATTTTCTTTCCGAATAACCCAGATCAACCTATTACTGTTAATAATATACATTATAAGACATATTATGGTAAGTAGACATAAAATGTTGGTTCCAAGCCAAATATTCAATATCTATAAGTACTAGGCTCTCATAAAATAAAGAAGTTATTTACACAGCGTTCTATTTTCCCTCTGTCAAGGGCTTTGTTAACGACACACTTTGTTGCCTTTATTATCTTCGACAAGGACTCGTATTATTAGATTGGATGGTACTCTAACCTGTGATTAATTATTTGAAGACTCATCCGTGGAGAACGGAATAAGTGGGTTATATTCCCGGGGCTTAGTAACCGTTCGTATACGAAGCACAAATTATTTGTGTTAGTGTTTTCTTTTATTATATTAGTATTAAATTATTTATTAATTCTTTTATGTATGTATATTGATGTTGGTATACAAATAAATTTAGTCTTTTTGTAGTTTTGTAATAATATAGGCACACAAAGAGTTGGTAGGCAGACTGATGATGGCATTAGCCCAGTATGCCGTCCCGGGGTAGTACCACCACTTTCAAGCGGAACACTCGTGAAGTGACCTAGTCGCGTTTCGGGATCAGCTTGGAAGTAGCCGGGATAACGAGAGGAGTGTGCCCTGTTAATTTGGACAGAGCACATTCGTCTCCTCAAGCCGGCATAGTGGAGCCGACTGTTGCGCGCGGACATCTGTCTGTGGTAACAGTTGTCTCCACTCATAGACCGCACTCTAGCTTAACATCAGGCGGAGTGTGGTCATACGCTGGGCTATCAATAAAAATAAAAAAAAGTCTAATATTTTCACGCTATAACATTGTGTAGGTACACAAAAATCTAGATTCCAGTCCGTTTACAAGGTTTGATGGGCTCCAATAGAGCGCTTTTACTCGTCAATAGATATACAAATATAAATGAAATAAATTTATTAATTCAATAATTATCAATTTGATTTAGCTGCTGTATACTGGCATTGTCCACTTACATACTAATGTCATAATAATATATAATAAATCTACTATGATGTAGAAGAATAGCTGCTGTATAGGAGCATTGTCATCCTATTTATATATTCATGTCATCCTATATATTATATACCTAAGGGTAT
>JAPWLS010001541.1:0-51767 GCA_028551675.1 Tineola bisselliella
CACGACCTTTACGGTGACCGCTTCCGGGGTTCGGAACGATCACGTAGAGGGTTGAGACTAGGCCTGCTCTATGTAATTAAGCACGTGTCGTTTGGCACGCCATTCTTCCGCCGGTTGGAGTCGCGTCCGCATCGGACAGGCTTCGACTGTTAGGGAATCGCTTCGCGGTGCCCAGTGTTGTTTCCGGGTTCGGAACAACCTGGCGTACTACTATAATAGGATAACCAGAGTCACTGCATCTAACCTGTACGGTGACCGCTTCCAGGGACGGAACGGTACGTATGGGATTGGGTTCTAGGCTTACTCTGTATAATTAATACGTGTCCCTCTGACATGTTCTCAGTGTATATTGTTTTTGTTATCAACAGCCTACTGTTTAGATTTAATGTATGTTGTTTAAGCATTAACCTACCCTGTGCGGTTTGGTATTGTGTAATTGTGAGTATTTTATTTGCAAAGATGTGTAAAGACTGTATGTACACTGTAGTTTTGTTTATTTATTAATATATGTGTTGTGTAAAATTCTCTTTTCTTGTTTAAGTTGTCTAGTCTGACCCATTCGAGAACCCCACTGTATAATCTTAGGAGTTTCTTCTTGCACATAATCGTCGCACGGAAAAAACGTTCTTACATCTATAGTTTAACAGCTAGCTGATATAACATACTAGTTTTAACAATACCCTAGATTTGGAGGGTTATTACTGTTGAATTGATATTAAACTAAAATTAATTATTTACTTGGATTATTTTGTTCTTTCAATCTAGGCTTCACTTTTGTTTTATTTTTTCTAATTTAAAAAACTTTGTTGGTTATTTTGATTATTATAGCTCAATGTTACGAAAGTTGTAATAAAAATTATTCAAAATAAATCAATTTCAGTTAATCAAGTCAAGTCAACTAAATATTATTATAAAAATAATTCGGATTTTTTAGTCATGTATTTTTAAATATTTACATTTTTAAATATATTAGTCTTGTAATCGTATCAAATTCAGTTGAATAGAATTATTATTTTAAATCGGATTGTGTTCAAATTGAAATCGTATTGTAATCAAGAATAACTCTACAGATTACGCCTCCATGCACCTATGTGACCGATAACAATCGGTTGTTTGTACGCAAACATTAGCTCGGAGTTTTGGTTCTTGTGTGTATGGAGTTAAAGATGAAGTTTCCTTAACTTAAATTGCATTTAGAATAGATAATTCTTGCCTATAGATTTAGTTAAAACAATAGGTTTTGCTTTAAAAATGGTTTTAATATATATTTCTAACTAGCTGATGCCCGCGGCTTCGCTCCCGTTAAGAAGTATTATTATTAATTAGGTATAGTTTTTGCGGCTTTATTTTTGTTTAGCGTGTGTAAAAACGTCTTCATCATAGTAACTCCAATCTTTAATTTCAGTTCAATCAGTCGAAAATCTAATAAGATTTATACAAACTTTCATCCCCTATTTTATCCCCTTAGGGGTGGAATTGATCAAAATCCTTTCTTAGCGGATGCCTACGTCATAACATCTACCTGCATGCCAAATTTCAGCCCGATCCGTCCAGTAGTTTGGGCTGTGCGTTGATAGATCACTAAGTCAGTCAGTCAGTCAGACACCTTTGAGTTATATATATATAGAGATATTGAATTTATATTTCAAATTATAAGTTGGTGTTTATATTTTGAATCATTTACCATTATCTATTAAATCGGGACCATCTCTCCCTATCTTTAAACTTAAGCTTAAATCTTTATACCTTTCTCCTTCTAAATAATATTTGTATATATGTGTATGTTCATTATATATTTAGATTACTTATATTCAGAGGCGGCTCGTCCTAGAGAGCGCTGGTGCAGTGCACTCCCACGAAAATTACAGAAGTAATCTATATTTCTTCATAATACATACTATCCTTACATTACATTCATTCTATTCTACTATGCCTATACAATAGTATATTATATTGCCTATATCTACGCCGCTGTAATATAAGTTCTGTAATTTTCGTGGGAGTGCACTGCACCAGCGCTCTTTAGGACGAGCCGCCTCTGGTATGTTATATTTACTAAATTGCATTGCCCAATACTATTACTGCTTCTCCTATGACAATTGGTTACCTGGAAGAAATTACTTTGAGTGATAAGATCGCCAATTGCTCTAAATTTGTCTCTTATGAGTTAAATTGTATTAGTGTTATTATTTTAAAGCAATAAAGCATTTATTATTATTATTTTCTTTTTTTTTTTTTATGCCTGACAATCGTATTTGTTATTATTACTACGCACAAAACTGAACTTAACCTGTGGGCTTATCACGAATTTAGTCTGGCTTTCGAATCGAGCTGTCACAAGTAAAACGGATCCGTTAGCAATCGGGATCATGAATTTTTACTAACGACTAACGAGCACCAGCAATCTATCAAATGAACGAAAAATCGAGACGTTCGAAAATTAACAAAAAGTATCTAAAATATTGTAGTTCCAAATCCGCACGCGGTGGCGCTGCTCAAATTTCCATACAAATCGCTTGAAGCGAACTCGGTTCGAAAGCCAGACTAAAATTCGTGATAAGCCCACTGTTCCATTTTTAAACTGACCCATTGAAATATTACCAAATAGAACCGTACTGGGAACTGTTCTAATTAGTACCAAATATACTAGTTTTGTATAGATATTAACAATAATTCATTGTAGTAACATGTCACATAACCGGTTGACCTATTGTCGAATGTGTTAGGCAAGCGATTTCCGTGTAAACGCGGCTTACAATGCGAGTGTAAATATGCCAATCTGTCCTATTATTTATTTATTAGCAACTAACAGTTTTTTTTTTTTTCGTATTTAGGTACTTGTATTAATTTATAGTTATTGAAGAATTGTACCTACTAATACTAACATTATATTGTATAGGCTATGAATCTCTTATGATTTCTTCTCGTCATATACCCTTCTGAAATCTTAATAGATTCTGACTCGGTATCATGCCTTCCTTTTGATTCCTACCATCTTCATTCCAACTCAAAATGACACAAAACTCAAAGCTACAGTTCACAATCTAGATCTTTATATAACCCCAAACAACACAATACAATGACTATGCGCAGGAGTTTCAAGAGTCTATGCGAAATAAATATTTTGTATTTTAATTTAATTTAATATTTTCTTCGCAATAATATATATTCATAAAATAATTTGTTTACTAATTAATAAATGTAAAATGTCTGTAAGAGAACAAGTCTTCTGTATTTTTTGAATGTAGAAAATAGGTATATTGATCACAAAATGCACTTTAGCTGCGCAGAAAGAAAATAGAGTAATTAGCCACTGCCTTTAATTTGATTAGCGCGGGGAGCAGGTGAGGAAAGGACAGCGGGGAGCGGGAGAGGTAATTTAAAAGTGCATTTGACGCAAACAATGTCTACAAATTAAAACATTATTACATTTTTATATATATTTCATGTAAATACAGCGTGTACATACTTTGAGATGACAGCTTGGTTTCATCTTACTTCATTCAGCTGTGATCTGTTTTGGATTCATAAATAGATAAATAAATATGTAATCTGGCAACACTGGACTAAATAACTGAAGACTAAATCCGCGCAAACTTCTCTAGCTGTCTCTTTGATGTCGTATTTGTTCAAAAGTTAGTTGTGTTGTAGTATTTAGTTTGCGGGTGGATTTACTCTGAAATGGATTAGTGGGGTGGATATATATATATAACTAATTTTTAATAATAATAATTAAAATTCAGTTTTTTTATTATTATTTTATGTACAGGCTATGATTGACGAGTTTCTTATGGTCTTCTTCTCGTCATACGCCTTTCCGAAGTCATGGTAGAGTCTAACGATGAGCAAGTGCACGCCTTTAGTGCCTATGCTAATAAACGGTTTTTATATCATTTCAACTACTAAGAATAATTGATTGCATTCAAATTATAAACATAAAAAAAAATTAGTTTGAAGCTGTAAGTAGTATTATTTTATTTAACAAATCAAAAACCTTTTAAACGCATAGAGATTTCGGAAAGGCATATAACGAGAAGAAATCACAAGAAACTCGCCAATACAATATAATTAATAAATTAATAAGTACAATTCTTACTTAACTTTAAATTAAGCATTTATCAATTTATTAAGTAGCAGATATGGTATGGGGGTAATAAGCCATAGGGCAATCGCCCGGGGACTCGCTCTTGCAGGGGCCTCGTTTTTAAACGTTTCTTTTTTAAGAACTGTCAATGTAAAATATTTTAAAACTCAAATTTTATTTATTTGTATAACTTTAGCAATTCTCGTCAAATATGACAAATACCTAAACCAAACAACCAGATCTACTTTCGCACACATACTTTTCACGAAAGACAAAGGGCCTCGCAAAGACCTGCTGCCCGGGGCCTCGCAATGGCTAAGGCCGCCACTGCATATAGGAATGGTTAAGCAGAAGATAACAAATGCGGATATTCAATTAGTAGAAATTACAGCTAAATTTAGTACAAATTGAAAAATTGCTTTAAAACTGCTTAATGTTAAATAACCTCGGGCGACACATCACGCCACATCACAACGACGAGACATGTTAAAATCTCTAGTACCGTCAAATTGACGGCTGCGGTCTTTAACCCATTACTTCCCAAGCGTCGTAAACATTGGGATTTTTTGGTGAAATCTTTAAATTAAGTTTATAATACGTTAAGAAAAAATAATATGACAAAAAAAAATTAAAAAAAAATTCTTTAACGCTGAGTCAGTTCTGTTCTATGACAATGGGGATAAAAATTATATTTTATGTACTTTGAAGTTGGTTTACGGTATATAAAATCGGAAAATAATGCTTTTTTTGAGGCAACAAAAATGATCAATTTGAAAAAATTACATTAAAATTACGTAAATATTTTTCTCAGCGGAAAAAAATTATTTCATCAGAAAAATAGTATAAAAATACGAATTTCATCAGAAACAATAAAAAATAAAACTCTTAATAGGTTAAAAAAAAAAATTGAATATAGTGTCCTAAAAATAGGACAGTAGGAAGTAATGGGTTAAAGGTATAGTATGTAGCCTGACACTTCTAGTGTTAATAATAATAAAGCCTAACGTGGCTTAATCCTGATGAGGCCACGTGAAGTGGCGAAACGCGTCGAGACATGTTATTGAATGTTGTAGCGGGAATTATAAGCAAAATAATTTTAAATAATTTTTTTTAACAATTTTGTTCTGAGATGTTCCTAAGCGATTTTCCAGTCTAAAAATCTGCCATTCCAGTATCAATTTCAAGTGTATACCATAGTTACCTGTAAGAAGAGATTCTAATGTGAATCGTTGAGACAATCGTCTCATGAAATCAGCCAACTTTTATTTTTATTTTTATTATAATTGATTTCTGAAAATTATATTTTATATTTAGTGCCAGTGTTAATAATGATTTCATTTATTTATTAATTTGCGAGTATATTATACATATAATATTATATGGTTTTCGAATTAAGGGTGAGACTAAAAAGTATTTTGTAAATTGAATTGTACAAACAACGAAATAACTGAGTTGGCAACGTACACTTTACAATAATTTAAATTGTATTCTAAAAGTTTCTATTTTTGAAATCCGTCCGTGCTAATGTATCGTGGTACCACGCAGTCTGTGCTATGTCTTTCAGAAATAGTTTTTTACTAATTAATAATTAAATTTTAAATGAAAATACAATGTAAAGAAACACATAAATGTTGAATTAAACGGGTATGCGATAATAATTATCACAAATATAAATAAACACAGATAGCGTTAAGGGACTCTTCTATCCTTGTCTAGCAATATGAAACGATCATCCGTCTCGCTTCAACGTCAAATCAATCCGACTTCTATTTTTAAATCCCTTTGCTCGACACATTGTCCGATATCGTTTCCATTCCAAATTCAAACGTCTCTGTGTGTACATGTGTTTTTTTTTTTAATTTTCTCACGTCTTTATAAATAGTAAGTTGGATCTCTACATGAACACTCGCGCATGCGTATAGTTAGTGAAAAGCGCGCGTGAAATGTACACCAAGAAATGTGTCGGTTAAAATTGTGTTTTTAAATAACTTTAATAGTTTATTTTTAGTGTTTATTATTTTTAAATAACGTGTAAAAATGAGTAAAGATAATAGTGGTGTCAAATTAGACTCTATTTTGGAGCAACTTGGTGCTTTTGGCCGTTATAATGTTATAACCTATTCTTTGTTGTTGTTCCCGATTTATTTATCTGGACTATATGGTTCGGGATTTGTTTTTGAAGCTCCCGATATTAATTATAGGTATTTATGACGTCTATGTATTATTAATGCTCTAATAATATCCCCTAACTAAATGATGGGGATAATGAACCTTGACCCATATAGGGACCCCATTGTTTCCTAAAATCGATACCATGTTTTTGAAGGGTAAACTTAATATTTAGAAAAATTTTGCTTAAAATATTTTTTTAAGTATATTCGTTTATTAATTTAAAATGTATTTATGGAATAATATTTTTATAACCGAATTTATTGAATTTTGTTTTAAATATATTTTTTAGGTTGACATTTGATTCTCGATTAAGAAATTAAATATGTGACGGGTAAAATCACGCGATATTTGGGCGTAGGCATGCGCGGAAGTGTTCTTTTAGGAAGTGTTTTAAGGTCTGCCAATGATACGCGGTTTAAACATCGTACGATATGCAAATGTACCTATACCTAGTTCAAATTCGAAAGTTCGTTCATCTCATAACAATAAACTCAATTAGGAGTTATATATTTATATAGGTAGGTATATACTTTTTAAAATCATACCATTTTTGTTTAATTAAATGAATATTGTTCTTTTTTTTATTTATTTACTTTTAGCAAATGGGCTCCAATAGAGCGCTTTTACTCGTCAATACATATACAAATATAAATATAAATGAAATAATTATCAATTTGATTTAGCTGCTGTATACTGGCATTGTCCACTTACATACTAATGTCATAATAATATATAATAAATCTACTATGATGTAGAAGAATAGCTGCTCTATAGGGGCATTATCATCATATTGCATACCTAAGGGTAAACATAAAATGACATAGATTATGTCCAAGATATTCATCTAACGTGTAATATGATTTTTGAATAAGTTTGCTTTTTATGATTTTCTTGAATTTCACACATTATTATTAAGCAGCAGAAAGTGTTTCTCTACTATTGTCCTTTGTAGTATTGTAGATTTAAAATTTACTTATAATAAATTTATATAATAGGTTGACATGTGACTATATATCGAAGCCAGACAGAAAAATGTTTGAGAAATCACTTTCTTTTAATTTTCCTCTCTGACTACTTCAAGGCTTATGATGTGCTAGAGGCAAAAAAGTTAAACCAATTTATGTAAATTAAAAACATAAGCAACGAAGTCAATTTTAAAGATAAATATTAAAGTACTACACTAAAACCTCAAATGAAATTATACATTATACAAAAATATGTCTTAATTCAATTGATTTAATGTCACTTTTATACACTATGCAGTGAGTGGGTCATGTTGATAATTCTCGTTTCATTATTTGAGTAGGTGTATATGTTGGAATGTTAAAGAAAATACTAGAGGTGTGCGAATAGTGGTCGAATCGATTCGAATCGAATATTCGAATAATGCGAATATTCCAAATTATTCGGATAGTTCAAATAATTAAAAAAATATATGATTAATGGAATACTTGGTATTTTTAAATGGAAAATTTCTATTTAATATTGTTTTTTGTCTTACTTATTAATATTACAATTACAATTTATCTTAAAATAAAATGATTGTTGTATTAATTGTTTATTTTCAAATATAATATTATTTTCGAAACTATTGTCTCTATTAAACAAAGTTTTCTATTTTGAAAATGTAAATATTCTATTAATTATAAAGAATCTAAATTACTTGGACTATTCAAATAATTCGAATAATTCGTGGATTCAAATATTCGCACACCCCTAGAAAATACAGATAATAGGCGCTAAATATGACATTACTCTTTTTTTTTAAATCAAATAAAATCTTAAGAAGCTTTGGACGTTAACAAAACCTAATAATTCATTTTATAGAATATCATTTAAAGACATATTACTTTGATAATAGTGTTTTTATTATTATTATTAAACCGAATTGTTCATCATCATCTACCGTCTACATCTTTCTTTCCATTTCATAGATATTTGTGTTCCATTTTGCACGACAATAAACAATAAATAGCCTTTGCTTATTTAAAAAAAAATTATTTCATTAGAAATGTGGGCAACACTGCTTCACGCGTGGGACTTGTGAAGGTAGCGTGTCTAACCCATCAATACATCATCTATTCCAGTGTTTCCCAACGTGGGGTGTTTTGGGGAGCAATTTGGTTGTTAAGGAGGGTAATTCGAAAATGGACTCGACACGAGTTTAACCCTTTCGCTCCGGGTCATTTAAATG
The DNA here is from genome assembly GCA_028551675.1 of Tineola bisselliella. NCBI lineage: Eukaryota > Metazoa > Arthropoda > Insecta > Lepidoptera > Tineidae > Tineola > Tineola bisselliella. Next base: position 8,451 of record JAPWLS010001541.1, read on the forward strand.
CAATGCTAGATTTCGGTGCCAAATTTAACGAAAAAAGCAAATTCTTAAATAATTGCGGTAAATAATTTCGCTTGACGAGACCAAAATATCAACTGGGTGTTTGGTTACATAAGGAGGCATAAGAATTTTAGAAAGGCTAAGGTGGGGCATACCACAAAAAAGGTTGGGAAACACTGATCTATTCTTTCTCTTCTTCATCACTCGTCTCTTTGAACATATGTTACAAATATCAATAAATATATTATATAACAATGTATTAAACTTAATTTTTTTTAAATTTACAAATATACCAAATACAAAATATTGTGAGTAAATATAATACTTGAAAGTTGTTTCATAGTGACCTTAACAAACCTAACTTTAATGCTAATTATTTAGGTTTGACTACAAGTTTATAGAATAAGGTGGTGTTAGGAGCATTCTGTTTTAAGAAACTTCGCTTTGGATATTAATAAGTTAGACCAAATGTGGTCTTACAATCGATATTCCCCACATATTTATTCATTTATTTATGTTATGACATTTACATAACACACCTCATAATAGAAATCCAAACCAGTGTGATGTGTCTTTCAAGGCGCATGTGCAGCTATGTGTTCGAATTTTAGTTATTGAAATGTAATGAGCATTGGCGCTAAAAGCGTGCACTTGCTCATCGTTAGACTCTACCATGGCTTCGGAAAGACGTATGACGAGAAGACCACAAGAAACTCGTCAATTTTAATTCAGAAAAAAAAGTAAATAACAATTCATAAATCGGATTGCACAGTGGTTACAATAATAAATGTTATATTAATAACATATATAATAATAATAATACAGTAATACCCCGCTTTACGCGACCTCGTTATGCGTAGTTTCACTATAACGCGAAATTCAAATTTCGCACTCAATTGCCCCGCATTACGCGAAAGAGTGCGTATAAACATAATGTAGTCATCAACTTCTCTATGGTCGCAGGAATTTCAGTTTTTTCCGGAACGTATCCCTCGCGTAATATAATTATAATATATATAATATATAATTGTATTAGTTTATTTTCTTATTAATAATATAAAGTAATTTAAAAGACGTTTTGCGGCTTACTATCGAGTTTAATTTTGTTTAATTTTAATTCGACGTTTCAATATTTTTATAGTGATTAAAGCAATGGAGTCTGAAGTACCAGCGTCGTTTCCTAGTACGTTATTTCGGACACGGTCAACGATACGATAAGAAAATTAATTTCGAATACAAACGCTATGTTTTAAGTAGCACGTGTTGTTACTAATTAAATTTTGTATGCTTACAAAGAGTGGTAAAGAGTGGTAGCCCAGTATACTGGCTAGGGTGGTACCACCACTTTGGAGGTAGGTGGGATAACGAGAGGAGTATGGCCTGTCATATTTATTTCAGTTTCAGTTTGGTAGCAGTAATCTCTACTCAAGGATTTCACTCTAGCAGCTAGAGTCCAGTTTTATGCTACTTCTAGTACCTCCAAAAATATGTGTACAAAATTTCATGATGATCGGCTAAGTAGTTTGTTGTTAACAAACAAACTCACTTTCACATTTATAATATTAGTAGGGATATTAGAATATATATAGTACAAATATAATTAATAGTGTTAATGTTATGTATTATTTATACAAACAATATTCGTACTTGTGCGTTCAATTTATCGAGGTTCCTATTGTGGCCGGAAACATCAGGCCACCAGCTTTAAAAGGACAACTGGAGGATAACAACTGACCATAAGTGGAAGTCATTAATAAAGACGTTATGTGTGAGCACTCAACAATTGGTACAATGATATAAAAATATTGAACAATGAGAAAATCCAACGAAGTGGACCGAAGTGCAACGAATTTGCACTTCAAACTCGATCGCGATCGACATTAGCACTAACACCGTGCATGCGATCAAAATAACAGTCCGCTCGAGCTTCGACCACCGGAAGCTCACAAAGATCCTAACAGACCGAGGGTACGGGTACCACACCTACGCCCTCGAGGACGAAAAATCCCTGAAGGTTATCATCCGTAACCTCCCTCCCTCCATAACCCCTGAGGAAATCAAAGAGGACCTCAGATCCCAACACTTCCCTGTCCGAGAAGTCCAACGCCTGTTTAACAACAGGCGTATCCCATTCAACCTGGTCTCCGTGTTCCTCGACCACACCCCGGCTGGGAAGGCAATCTTCAATACCTTGAACTCCGTAATGGGGCTCAAGGTAACCGTGGAAACACCACGGAAGAAGAGCCGCCCCGGCCAGTGCCATAGATGCCAACTATATGGCCACAGCTCGCACTTCTGCCGAGCTACTCCCCGCTGCGTCAAATGCTTGGCGCAGCATCCCACCTCCGAGTGTCCCAGACCCAAGGACGCTCAATCCCCTCCCGCCTGTGTCCTTTGTGGAAACGAAGGCCATCCCGCCAACTATCGCGGCTGTCCCAGAGCCCCTAAACCTGCTCTGAAACCCCACCATCCAGTCAGCCATCAGCTGCCAGCCGCGTTCATCCCCGCCCCTCTCCCACCTGTCAATCCCTGGTTCCGGAAACCCCCTATGCCCCCGCCAACCCCTATCCCCCATGGCTGTAGACGCTAAGGGTCCCGCTACCCCCTCCCCCGCAGCCCGGGTTAAACCCCGAGGTGCGGTTTTCGCTTCCTTCAACGCCCGTGGCCTGCTCAAGCAAATCGACGAAGTAAGATCTTTCGTCAAAACCCACAACCTAGACTTCCTCCTAGTCCAAGAATCTTTCCTCAAAGTGCATTCTAAAAGTGGCAAAATTGCCAACTATCACATGATTAGAAACGACCGCCTGACCAACAGAGGCGGTGGCACTGTCCTCTTTTACAAACGTTCCCTTCATTGCATCCCACTCCAAACTCCGACCCTCATCAATATGGAAGCCTCCGTTTGCAAGCTAGCCTTGAGCAGCCACAAATCCATCACTATCGCCTCCATCTACAATCCTCCAACGAAACCCATCCTAGCCCAGGACCTCACCTCTCTGTTTGCTCTTGGCGACGCCGTCGTCCTAGCCGGCGACTTCAATAGCAAACACAGAGACTGGAACTGCCTCACGACCAACACCAACGGCGGCACCCTCCTCAAACTGTCTGAACAACTTGACTTCGACATCATCTCTCCCACCCAACCCACCCGCTTCCCCGACAGCGCCAACCAGAGACCTGACATCCTCGACATAGTCCTCCTAAAGGGCGTCCCCCTTCGCCTGGAATCCATTGAAACCATAGACGCCCTTGATTCCGACCACAGACCCATCCTTTTCACCCTCGGACCCCCCTCTCCCAACATCCAGAACTCCGTCACCACCACCGACTGGACCAAGGTCTCCGAAATACTCAAAAGTACTGTAACACCTAAGTACATGGACACCAAAATCGAGACTCCCACAGACGCTGACCACACCATCGACAACCTCACCACCGACCTACAACAGACACTTGCCTCAGCCACCGTCACCAAACCCCCACCTAAAAACGGCTGGCGTCTCCCCCCAGACATCCTAGACCTCATCCGCTCCAAAAACCGCGCCCTCCGCATCCACCGCCACCGTCCCTCCGACGAAAATCGCGCCTCCGCTAGAGAGCTCCAACGCCTGGTCAAAACCAAAATCAAAGAACACCGCGACTCCCAGTGGAGTGACCTTATGTCTGAAATCTCCCCCTCTCATACAGCTTACTGGAGAGTCGCTAAAGCTCTAAAGGCCGATCAAGTCACCCTCTCCCCACCCCTCGTCCGTCCCGACAAATCCCTCGCCTTCGACGATGACGAAAAGGCTGAATGCTTCGCTGACACCTTAGAAGCTCAGTTCACCGTGAGTAATCAGGCACTCGATCTCACGCACGTCGCTACCGTTGAAAGCGAATCCTCCGCTAAACTCTCCCTGCCCCTCGACTGTCCCACCCTAGAACCAGTCACGGCTGGTGAACTCCACTCCCACATCAAACATTTCAAATCCAAATCCGCTCCCGGTCCCGACCAAATCAGCAACAGGATGCTAAAAGCACTCCCAATCCCGATGCTGTACCTTCTTGCGGCACTTTTCAACACCTGCCTTAACCACTCCCACTTCCCTCAATCCTGGAAGGAGGCCTTAATCATAGGTATTCCTAAACCCGGCAAACCCCCCAGCGATCCCGCCAGCTACAGACCGATCAGCCTCCTAAAGGTGATCGGCAAACTATACGAAAGGGTCATCAACAACCGACTCAGATCCTTCCTCGACCAGCCGCCGAGCTCTCGCCTCATTGACGAGCAGTTCGGCTTCAGGCCAAAACACTCCTGCACCCACCAACTCCTCCGCATCATAGAATACACACACGAAGGCATGCACCCACCCACGGGGCGTTCAAGACCCACAGCCGCAGTGTTCTTTGATGTGGCCAAAGCGTTCGACAGGGTGTGGCACGCCGGCTTGATATACAAGCTGTATCAACTCGGGGTGCCTCACCGTCTCGTGCGCTTGGTCCATGATTTCCTTTCTAACCGCTCCTTCCGTTTCCGCTACGAGGGTACGCTCTCGACATCCCGCCCCATACGCGCTGGAGTCCCTCAAGGATCAGTCCTCTCCCCCATCCTCTACACCGCATACACCAACGACATCCCTCGTCCGTCCGACGTAAAACTCGGTCTCTTCGCGGACGACACGGCACTATACTACAACCATCCGAGTGCCTCAAATCCCAAATTCGCCATCCTTCCCGTCCAAAGAGCCGTCAACATCTTAGGCCAATGGTTCCGGAAATGGCGTATCGATGTCAACCCACAAAAAAGTGCCGCCATCCTTTTCTCCCGAAAAAACCCTAGATCCCTAGCTCCCGTCACCCTCCACGACACACCTATCCCCTGGTCGAAAACCACCAAGTACCTTGGTGTCATTCTCGACCGAAAACTTTCCTTCCGACCTCATGTCAAGCGAACGAAAGCTAAGGCTGCCTTCTACCTATTCAGACTGAGTAGTATGATAGGCAAAATTAGCAAAATGTCTCTTCGCAATAAACTTACCATCTATAAGACATGCATCCGGCCCGTCCTCACCTATGCTAGTCAGACATACATTCACCGACGACCAAGACTTGCAAAACAGCTGCAAGTCACACAATCTAAGTTCCTTCGTAAGGCAACCGGCTGTCCGTTCTATATCCGGAACAGTGACCTACACCGCGACCTCGACCTAGAAACCCTTCCCGACTTTATGACAAAAATCCGCGACACCCTACTCACATCAGGGATCAACCACCCAAACAAGCTGATTGCGGACGCTTGTTTCAAATCCATCAACCTCCCTACCCGACCGACAAACAGTCGCAAAGACAAGCACTGTCCCCCCGCATCCGGGAAGAGACCCCCCCGGATGAATCCTGTCCCTAAGAGACGCCCCTCGGGCGCCTCTTAAACAATCACTCCTTCCACTCACCTATCCTCCATTGTCACTGGCCTGGGCTTCACCCAGGTCCAGTTTCAATCCCGCCCTTTTGGCTAAATTGGAACAGTCGCTTCACGACTGTTCCACCCTACTCCGCTCCGCTGTAACAGCCGCAAGGCTAACAGCAGTAACCGGGAACGCGTAGTTCCAAAATAATTTTCAAAATTCCTTTAATATGGATTTCCGCAAAGTAACGCCTGAGACAAAAAACTTCTTGCTTCCCAAGAAGCTCACAAAAAGTATATTGTACAGAGTAATAAATTACGTGTGTTGAAACGCGAACAGTTAACGAACAACGACAATAGAGTGCAGCGAGAATTCCACGATAATCAGTTCTACCCTCGTATCAAAAATATGTCTAATATACAATTATCAAATAACGAAGTCGCATTATTAAATAAAGGTCTAAAATACAATTTACAACCGCCAATTCATCAGAAAACTCTAGAAAAAGTAGCAGTTGACGTGGAGGTCGCCGTTGCACTCAGCAAAAAAGAACATTTTACTAAAAAATTAACAACTAATTTGACAGCTAACCAAATTAGAAAGTCCCTGAGACAATCAAATCATAGTGTAAGAAATCAAGAGTGTCGAATTTATAAATCACTAAGACAAAAAATCAACGACAATGAATTGATTGTCTCAAAGGCAGATAAGGGCAACACAGTAGTCGTAATGGAACGTACTAGTTATGTCCAAAAAGTGGAGGAAGTGATTCAGAGCGACGATTTCGTTCTTTTAAATTCGGACCCTACAAAAAGATATGCAACAGAGATTAGAGAAGCACTAAACTCATCTCAATTCATATTTCCGAACGACTCTTTCCAACATATCTTAGAAATGAACCCACAAGCCCCATGTTTATATGGCTTACCTAAAATACATAAGGAAAATATACCGATACGCCCTGTAGTCTCTTATATAGGTGCACCAGCATATAAATTGTCAAAAAAGTTAAATACACTATTAAAAACGAAATCGTCATTTAATCCTAAATACTCACTAATAAATAGTTTGGACTTAATTAAGAAAATACAACCGGTCTCTCTCACTCCGAATACCAAACTAATATCACTAGATGTGGAAAATTTATTTACAAACGTACCGTACGAAGAAAGTTTGAATATTTTAAAATCACTTCTAGAAAAACAACGATTACACCCGGGGGAGATAGATGACTTAATTTCACTGACAACACTATGCATGAGACAAAATTATTTCCGGTTCAATAATCAATATTACAAACAAAGAGAAGGATTAGCAATGGGTTCCCCTTTAAGCCCATTAATGGCAGACATTTTCATGGACAACTTTGAAAACACAAACATAGTACATAATAGACAGATCCTCTATTATTATAGATACGTAGATGACATATTGATTTGTTGGACCGGAACTAATCGTCAACTAGACACTTTTCTTAATAAAATTAATAAAATTCATCCGAAAATTAAATTTAAACTAGAAATAGAACAATATAATACTATTAATTTTCTAGATTTAACAATAACAAGGATAGAAGATAAACACGACTTTCAAATTTATCGGAAACCAACACATACGGACACTGTTATTCATGCATCGTCTTGCCATCCATGGCAACATAAGATGGCCGCGTTTAACTCATACATTCATCGTCTTTTAACAATACCTCTTAGCGAAGCCAACGGATACAAGAGATGCATCATTGACAATATAATTAACAACAAAACTAAACAAATCATGACGAGGTTATTATATGCGGTCACTGACGATAGAGTAACCAAATATAAATCCAGCCTGACCTATGCTGGTAAATTGACAGAGAAGATTTCTAAAACTTTAAAACAACAAGACATACACGTGGCACTCAAAACCAATAATTCACTAAGAAGGCTTTGTAAAGGAAAAGACAGTTTAGACACCAAACAGAAATCCGGTGTTTACAAGCTTGAATGCAGTGAATGTAGTGCTATCTATATTGGACAGACTGGTCGCAGTTTCAACACACGCTATAAAGAGCATATATCCGCATATCATAATAATCACCCAGAAAAATCTCACTTCGCGAAACATCTCTTAGAAACTGGACATATTGTTCCAGATAACCTGTCACCTTCCATTTTACACACATGTAAAAAGGGTTTGAAGTTATCGGTGTTAGAACAATTAGAAATAATAAAACATAATAAGGACAACTCACTTACATTGTTGAACGAACAAGTTTTATACTCATCACCATTACTCAGCATTTTTACTAACCAATGACGTAATGGCGGAATGACAAGGTATATAAACCGACAGCAAACACAGCGAAAAATCAGTCGTTGAAGCGAAGCCGAAGCGACCGCACGTATCCTGATGATGCCACGTGAAGTGGCGAAACGCGTCGAGACAAATTACTGAGTTTTGTAGCGGGAATTGTACTATAGCATCCTGTATCTGTATGTATAATTTGTAATTATCCAAAACAGATAATTAAGTTTTTTAGGTTTGATTAGGTACCTTACAGGTCAGAGCCAGGGTGGGGCAAACGCCTGCTGTTCTGTTTCTCGTCATATGCATTTCTGAAATCACTGTAGATTCTGACTATGCGCAAGAGACTCTAGGGCCCTATACCAAATAAAGATTTTTGATTTTGATTGATTACAGAATCATAAATACAAATTCACGACAACTGGTTCAGTAACTTTGCGTACCAACGTCATCAGTCAGTCTCCTCTTCCAAGCAGCTGCAGATCGAGGATTTCTTCAGCGTCAGGATTGTTGAAGACTGCAGATGCTGTACTGCGACAGTACCGACTGGCGAGAGATAGACTTGCTGTTGCCACTAGGGACTTGGAGATTGGGGATTACAATGAACACTTTGAATTGTGAACCTATGACTTAAAAATAATTTTCAAGTAAAAACAAATGAATTCGAATAAGTAAAAATTTATTATATAAGAAACAAAAATAAAACGATTTATGTGCATTCAATTTTTTTAAATTCCAAGTTCAAAATCTTTGTTCCCTAATGGCGTCTCTCAATCTCGCGGAAATGGCAGCAATTTTACGTTTTCTGTTCCATTGCGAATTGCGTTTTCGGAGAAAGCTATTACTACGCTCGTCCTCATATGCTAATCTCTGTATGAGTGAGGCGCGTTTTGCGGCATCCATTGCTTCTAATTCACTGCGAGCAAATGTTGTCTCCCATGTGTTGAAAGCATTGGATATTGCGGCACGCTAAAATATATTTAAAACTTCATATTAAACAAACGACAGTTTAGGCTTCAAGCTGTCTAGTATATAGTTCAAAAATTACCTTCGAAGCATCACGCAGCCGTGCGACTCGTCGCTTTTCAGCGTCGTAACTTCTCTTCATAGTGGAAGTAATTTCAGTATGTCGCTGCCAATCTTCTAAAGCGTTCTGTCTCGCTCTCTTACGTGCAGCCAACGTAGCTCTGCCTTCTTTTAACAATGACTTTTCTATTAGATCTGATGTCTATGATAAAAAAACAATAAAGAAAAAATCAACCTTTAATCTTTACTCTAAATTAAATAATTAGTTTGAATTTAAATAATGAAAAAAAAAATAGAAGTTGTACCTTGACATCGTCAACCCAAGCCAGCATGTCAGCGCTACGCATTTCTTTATACTTGATACTATTAATTAATTCTGAGCGCTGTTTTTGCTGATATATCGAACGCTGCAACTGCCTTTCTTCAAACATGCGACGCTCCTCGTCTCGTTTGACTCGAATATACTTTTGATATTGGCTCGTTATTTCTGATTCCACCTATTTTATACACTAAGATGTTAAATGGAATAACAACTTTTAGTAGAGAGGGAGGCGCTAATGAGAAAGCACAGAGTCTGCGGGCTGGATGTCGGTTTAGAGCAGGCCATTCTGGCTGAACCAGGATCGAATAGGTGTTGGGATTTCTGCAAGATGGTTCATCAGCGGCTCCCTCTCCTTTAGTTTTAAGTTTTCTAGATTTAAGTAAGGCACAATGGGGCTGATATGTAAAAATAATAATAATAAAAACTTTCATTATCGTATTTGATAAACACGGCCGCCATCTTGAATTTTGGTAATGGAGAACGGTAGCCGTGTCTTGAATAGCCGTTTGGTCGTTCCCGAGTGAAATATGATCCTCAGTGGGATAACTCTTTACTATTTCAAGGTTTTCTTCTTATTATTGTTCTAGTTACAAACTAAACATTAGTGCACGATATATAACATTAAAATGCGTTACCTGTCTTCTTTCCTCTTCTTCTTTTATCCACAACTTTCTAAATTCATCAGCTAATCTATCCCTCTCATTATTCTCCTCTCTCTTTCTAGCCAATGCAGCTAATAGTTTCCAATCTCGTTCAGGAATTGAACCCAAGTCGCCTCTGTTTATTTCAGTTTGTAAATCCGCTGAGTTTATAACGGCTGACGTTGCGGTTGGATCTGATTTTATATTAATGATAATAATATATACTTCTATACTAATATTATAAAGAGGAAAGATTTTTATTTTTGTATGTTTGTAACGAAATGGCTCAAAAACGATGACCGATTTCAACAATTCTTTCACCATTTGAATGCTACATTATCACTGATCAATATAGGCTATATAAATTACAGGAAAAAATAAAGATCCTTACTAAAACTACAATAATGCAACCTTGTTGCCAAAAATTGCCATAAAATGTTATTGATGATAGAACAAAAAAATGTTCTACAATATTTATTTATTTATAAAGCCTACCTACAGAATTACATTAGAACTACATATTATAAAAAGGACTACATATTATAAAAAGGACTACTATTATAAAAAGGACTACTATTATAAAAAGGACTACTATTATAAAAAGGACTACTATTATAAAAAGGACTACTATTATATAAACTAAATGGAATTTTATTATTTTTTAAATTTTTTTTTCTTTTAAATTTAATTTTAATAGAGAACATTTCAATATCTACAAACAAACTGTTGTAGTTATGTTACGTTAACTACTTTTTGCATACATTCCCCTTATATTATTAGATACGATTGCGTTCTAAAATTCTAAATGATTAAAAAGTAAATGTCTACCCGTGCGAAGACGGGGCGGGTCGCTAGTAGTCAATTCTACAATAAATATACTGAATTATATTTAATACTTTGCAAGCACAAGTCATCCGGTTATTTTGATCGCTTGGTAAAAATATTTTTTTCATTTCATTTTGACTGGCTGGTAGTTCTAGTGGTATATAGTCCAATCAATGAACTAAAAAAGTGGAAAAAAGTCCAACCAGGACAAAAAAATACAGTCGTATAGGAAAAAAAAAGAATATGAGTGTCTGTGTGGTGCAACTCGCGCTGGACTGAAGAACCTAACCTAAAAAATTCCGAAAGTTCGAAAAAACGGTTTTTTTTTATAAAAAAAAAAACAATGACTCCGATCAGAAAAAGTTAAATTAGAAAGTTGTAGGTATTAAAAAAATGCATCGATTCGTTTTTGTTGAGTTTAATTCGGTTCATAACTTTTCGAGTTATTTTTAAAAAATCATCGAAAATTACCATTTTTAGTTTTTATAATAACTTTTTATTTTTGGTTTTTTTTTTTGAAATTCACCAAAAAGGTAGGTATTTACTAGCCAAATAAGATCTTTTTTGTAAAATTAAAAAATATTAATTTTTTTACCGAGATACATCGATTTTTCGAAAAAAAGGTGCCTTCGGAAAATGGCCACTCAAGTCCTAGGGAAGGTCATAGAAAATCGTCCGGGTACGCATTTTCTTCGTGAAGAGTTGTACTTTCATACTATTAAAAAAGGTAATCGATTTTTTTAATTTTTAAGTCCCAAAAATGACTTTGAAAAATCCTCTTTTTTTTACAATGACGTTTTTGAACCATATTTTTTTCATTTTTTTTTTTTAATAACATTATTAAGTGCAGCTAAATCAATCAAATAAATTGGTGAATAAATGCGAGTAACCTATTTAAGCCACAGCCGAAAAATGAAAAAAATATGGCCCAAAAACGTCATTGTAAAAAAAAAGGATTTTTCAAAGTCATTTTTGGGACTTAAAAATTAAAAAAATCGATTACCTTTTTTAATAGTATGAAAGTACAACTCTTCACGAAGAAAATGCGTACCCGGACGATTTTCTATGACCTTCCCTAGGACTTGAGTGGCCATTTTCCGAAGGCACCTTTTTTTCGAAAAATCGATGTATCTCGGTAAAAAATTAATATTTTTTAATTTTACAAAAAAGATCTTATTTGGCTAGTTAGTAAATACCTACCTTTTTGGTGAATTTCAAAAAAAAAAAAACCAAAAATAAAAAAGTTATTATAAAAACTAAAAATGGTAATTTTCGATGATTTTTTAAAAATAACTCGAAAAGTTATGAACCGAATTAAACTCAACAAAAACGAATCGATGCATTTTTTTAATACCTACAACTTTCTAATTTAACTTTTTCTGATCGGAGTCATTGTTTTTTTTTTATAAAAAAAACCGTTTTTTCGAACTTTCGGAATTTTTTAGGTTAGGTTCTTCAGTCCAGCGCGAGTTGCACCACACAGACACTCATATTCTTTTTTTTTTTCCTATACGACTGTATTTTTTTGTCCTGTTTAGAATTTTTTTTTTTACATAGGACTAAAAGTTCATTGATTGGACTAATAGGGCAATTTGTAACTTACAAATTTTATTCCATTCTGCAGATCTCTTTGGTGACCGTCGTCGTGGTGATATGCTATAAAATCTTCTCGGCGATTGTGTTATAAACTTATAACAGAATACCATCTTTTAAGCGCCTTAATTTTTTATCAAAGCAACTTTTTAATGGTATACTAATCACTTGTCTATTAATTATAGAGGAGTTTCGTCGTATATCTGTATAGAAATATTAAATTGACATTACTTATTTTGTTCTAACAATCACTTTTTGGTACAAGATCTGTATTAATTAAAATATTTTAATAATAAATATACAATGACTCTATTTTAACAGAACGAGAACAACACAAGCACAAATTGAAATACCGGTCCCTATTAATCTTCTTCTTCTTTTATTAATGGCTTCATATGTCTAATAAAAACCAATTCTGCCAATATCGAGTATTCGGATAAGAGTCCAATGAGAAATTACAAAATTTTAATACACACATGAACTTCTCATATTTGAAAAAATAACAATTAAAATTATTAATATTTAATCTGTATCTTATTTAACTATATATGGCTACACTATCTCACTACACAAAAACTTTAGTTGCTTAGTTATTTGTTTTTGGAGTATAATCGATAGAAAGTTGACTACGACAATATTATTGATTTTTTTATGACCGTGAACGATAGGACATATTTAGATATATATTGGGATAAGTTGTTTTAATATGTCCTATAGGACTTTTATGGAGAAATTTCAAATACAGATTTATGGTTAATTATTAACTCGTAGTAGGTTTATTAAACCATAATAATATATTATTATTAGTATAATGTTCAATTATACCACTAGATGGCGCTAGTAAGTTAGGCTGCGGCAGCTATAGCCTATAGCTGTGATTCTCATACTTTTTTGGCGAAGGAAAAAGCCTTAATATAATTATAAAAAACTGATTTATATGTATTTATGAATGATCATATTGCAATGTAATATAAGGTATTTTTAGCAGTATTTTAGCCCTAGGGTTCGGCGGAACACCACTTTGAGAATGGCTGGCCTATAGTAACTAAAGTTCAATATAGTTAAATAGCGAGTGTAGTTTTATTTCTATTCTTATACGGTACCATATAGTTAATAAACCATAATAAGATTGCGTGGAAAAAAATCTAAGTATACCTAAATATTTTCGTAATAATTATTTAAATTAATGAATAAAATTAATTAATTCAAACTTAATTTCTTTTAATTCGAACTTTTGGATAGACTTTATGTCTTAATTGATTTATTTATTGGTGTAGGTGTTATACAATACAAAATACATAACTAAGCAAATGCACGGTTACAGGTTGCAATCTCAAACATTGTTAATGTCTAGACCAGTGATTCTCAACCTTTTTTTAGTTACACACTTAACAATTTCAAAATTTGGCAGCGCAAAAAGAAAAATAGATAAGTTTTTTATTAAAATCATATTGTTTAAATATATTAACATTATTGTATATCTAAAATTTGGCGGCGCATTTAGAATTTCGTGGTACAAAAAAGAACCAATGATCTGATAATTATTAATGCATTTTTTATTATTAATAATATCCTAAATATTGAATTAGTATTTATGTAAACAGTAAATTAAACTCAGCATCTGTAAAAAGGAAATTCAGTCACCTTTACGATAAAAAGATACCATTATCAGTTGGTCGATAAGCGCAGGACACGATAACAGGCAGTATAATGAACGCCGCGTATGCGCAGTGACGTCTTAAAAATGGATCCAGAAAAATCCACCAAACCTTACGCGAGAAGACCAGAAGTATTCAAGAAGATTAACAATGAGAACTTGCTTCTTATAGAGCGTGGATTATTGGGTGACGTGCCAGAAAAGCTGAGACAAACGAGACCAAACGATCTTCCCGTAAATAAACACACGAATTCACTGTCACTGAATGAAACTGATAAACCAACTCCAAACTCACCAGATTTGGAGAAAGCAACTCCTATGGAAGAAGATGAAGTGTCTCCTCTAAAGAAATCCTTTAGCTTTCGTGATAAATTCTTTAGAAAAAGTTTCTTTGGTAAAAAACCTGATGATAAAATTAAGTTTAAGCCGATAGAAGTCGACATACACAAGGAAGACGTTGAGCATCGCGCATCACCGACCAGATATAAAGACGAGAACAAAACAAAACGTTTCTGGTTCCGTAAAAGTAGAGAGGACAAAGACAAAAAACAGAACAAGCCTATTTACAAACGCAGTAAAAGTTTCGAATTTTTACCCAGAGCCGTTGACGAAGATGAAGAAGCCAAACCAAAAGGAAAAGGTTTAAGAAAAAACCGCCACTCCTTCATACAAAGCAGTAACGATTCTTTAAACGAAACACAAATTTCAAACGAATACGTAATTGATGAAACGCGAGAGGACTCGGTTTTCGAAACTAAAGCCAATTACATTATCGGAGATGCAAAAACTTCTAGCATATCAACAGTGAACTCGTCAGTTTCAAGTACCCAAGACAATCCACTATTGACAAACTCCTTCTTAGACCTGTGCGATAAATTCGACAAAGTCGTCGAATATTTCAATGAGAATTACTTGAGTGATTGTGAACCGTACACCCAACCAGTTAAGAAGAAGAATATAAAACTAAACAGAGAGAAGAGAAAGAGTTCCTCGTTTTCCTCTTTGCCTTCGCCAAAGATAGTGCACCTAAACACCTTAAAAGTAAGTGAACTCAGTGAGAATTTTAAGAACGAATTATCGAAAGTTATAAACAACCGAAAGAACGAAGTGTGCATCCCTATCGATTGTAGAACTGGCAGAAGAGGTTCAGTGACTGATTGGTTCGTTCTAGAAGAGTGTGTTAGGAGTTCTAGTGAAAACCCTAGGATCAGTAGTAGTGATAATAATAAATACAGGAGAGCTCAGCAGAAACCAATGAATCGAGTCAGAAGAATTAGTTCTACAAAATATGTAAGTCTTTGAATTGATTTATTGATCCTAAGTTAGTTGGAGATAACATTTTGACAATTTTTTTTTGTTGATATAGCTTCAATATATTCACGAAAAAACATCTTAATGGTTTCTGATATACCCAATACAACAACGAAGAATCTACACAAACAAACTATGCACAATAACAACTTTAAATCTCTTCTATAAACCCTACCATGTAAATATAACTCGACTATACAACTATAAAAGAAATACGTATGAGTAGAAATTTACCTTATTAGGTTTAATGTTTATTTTGGCTTCTTTAATATTGCGTAAAAACCAATTACGATCTAAACACTATGATTCATAATAGATTGAATTATCGCTTCATGTAATAGTTTTATCGTATCGCATGTTTTGTGAAATCTATTATTTCCTACTTATATAGTTACGAAGTTGGCTTACGTTCTAATCTGTAACTCATTTCGGTTTAAACATTTGACGACATTTTTTTTTAGGTTGACGAATATTGGTCACAATATGGAATACTTTTGTCAGGAACGTGGAGATTGTATGTCTACATACAAATTGACAATACAATTTCTTGACAAACCTACTAGCGATTTATTCCATAAACAAATGAATTGCAATAAAAATAAGTTGACAGTTGGCGGACTGTTGTTACTAGTACGCATGCGCTAATTTTGTGCGCGCGTTGATTTATTCATTTGTTTTTCGTTAGCGCGAGCAAATTCTTTAATTGTCGACAATGTGTTCATTTATTCTAGAAACAATCTTTTACCTAAAATGTACTCAAAAGACAATTACCTTTGTCATTCCTTAATCAGTGTAATATAAATTAACATAAAGTTAAAATGTACGCTCATAGAGTTTACATCACCTTGTAAATATTTTGCTGTTAGTTATCTGAGAGCGTCGAGCGTTTGCGCCTAACACAATCTTATCGCGTGTGATAAAGCACATTATCTCATATTTGAATGTTCATTAGTGTTTTATGTGGATTTTCGTATGTCTTTGTACAAATGATTAAAGAAGCCTTTATTAACTCGGTCATTTGCCTCTGTCCTTATTATATATACAAGAATACTTAATTTTTATTTTGAAATTAGTAAAGTTAGGTTAGGTTTAATAAATTTAGAAAAACATCATCTATACTTTTAAAATATCAATTTAAAATGTTAATTTTAATTTAATAATTAATTTTAGACCATGTTAGTGTTGCTATAAAACGTACAAATAATTCAATTGTGAATTTTAAACAATTTCGAATGTCGATCACTACAATAATTGTCTGTGCCTAGAATTAAAAAATTAAAGGGTGCTATCTATGGCCAAGAGCACTTTCCACTGGTATTTCGATTAATAAACAACACCAGCTTCTATATCCAGTTGAGGAATTATTTATATATTTATTATTTTCATATTAATGTCCCACCAAGCGCAGGCGCAGCTACTTAAGACGATTTATCAGTTTAATCTGAACGATACAGTCAGATGATCAGACGTGCAATTGTGATAATGTATAAGATAAAAATAATAAACCATTATAGAATACACTGAATCGAATTTTCCTTTTTCATGATCGTTGGCACGCGTGAAATACAGGCTGATTATAATAAATTATTATTTTTTAATAAAAAGTATCCTATGTTACTCCTAGTACTTCAAAAATATGTGTACAAAGCTTCATGATGATCGGTTAAGTAGTTGTTGCGTGAAAATGTAACAAACAAACTCACATTCACATTTATAATATTAGCAGGGATTGTTACAATAAAACCTACATGTGTACTATATTGGGATATCGCAATAATGGGTTTATATAGCAAAGGGCGTGCGAAGAAAACCGGTAAGTAATACTTGTAGACATTTGTTTAGGTCAGGGGTCATCGGAGCACACAATACAATATAAGGTCCGTTTTACATTGTAATACATTTCCCCGCTTTTAGATTTGGTAGGCAGACTTATATCCCTACTAATGTTATAAATGTGAATGTGGGCATGTTTGTTACGTTTTCACGCAACAACTACTCAACCGATCATCATGAAACTTTGTACACATATTTTTGAAGGTACTAGAAGAAACATAGGATACTTTTTATTAAAAAGATTTTTTACTATAGTTTCCAACTAACTATAGTTTCAGCTGTTTGAAATCATATTGATTCATTTTTATTGAAATGATCTCTGATACTTATTTAATGACTTAAATGCGAGCGAAGAATAAGCTGGTATAGAGGAGGCAACTGTTGTATATGTATATTTATCTATGGTAGCTGTCATTACAAGATGTTTTATTCCACCACTATTGAAATTAGTGGAAGAAAATAAATAAATTAAAAAAGACTACATGATATGTAGTAATAATTGTCTTGTAATAAATATTATACACTTTGAAATCTGCATAATTCTACATATTACTTTCTTTATGTTTATAATAAATTCCATTAAACTGAATTATTCAGTTAAATGTTTTTTTTTTGTAAATTCGTGTACATACTTATATGTAATAAATATTTGTGTATAATAATCAGAGGCGGCTCGTCCTAAAGAGCGCTGGTGCAGTGCACTCCCACGAAAATTACAGAAGTAATCTATATTTCTTCATAATACATACTATCCTTACATTACATTCATTCTACTCTACTATGCCTATACAATAGTATATTATATTACCTATATCTACGCCGCTGTAATATAAGTTCTGTAATTTTCGTGGGAGCGCACTGCACCAGCGCTCTTTAGGACGAGCCGCCTCTCATAATATGCCTTCATATATTCAAATATTTCAATAACTGTCATTTATTTTGTAAAATAAATAGAATTTACTAAAATTTTGATGCGTATGTTGTAGTTATGGAAATAAAAGTCCTTAGTGTGATCATTAATCGAGCTTGAACGACTGCTATACAAATCATATAAAAGACTTACATAACTACCCTCCAAGTCTAAACATACCCTCTTACATATATAACAGAATTTATAAAGTTTACGTGCAAATTGTAAAGCATAGTTTCTAGTTTGAAACATTCTAACCTAGTTTAAGAAATACCTAAAAGTAAATATCAACTAGATCAGCCATTCTCAAAGTGTGTTCCGCGGAACCCTAGGGCTAAAATACTGCAAAAAATACCTACCAAAGGGAGATTATAAGGTTATCTAAATATTCCAACTAAATATTACGTAATATTACATTGCAATATGATTATTCATAAATACATATAAATCAGTTTTTTATAATTATATTAAGGCTTTTTCCTTCGCCAAAAAAGTTTGAGAACCGCTGAACTAGATAATAACGTAATGTGCGCCGCTCCCTGTTATTTACTAGATAAAGATATTTGAACTTTGCTGAAATGTATCTATCAAGTATCCTATTTATTTCGTCTGAAGTCATATACGAGTACTATTGAAAGATATTTCGTAAACTTTACATTCATCGCAGTGGCTGCAATGTCACTCATAAAAAAAGAAGAAATATGGTACGTCTAATTAAATGTATAGATGGTATTATAGCGAACCTATCGGCGGCAAGCAGAACTAAAAAATTTTCAAAAAAGAAAACAAAAATTGACGTATTAAAACCCATATTATAAATTGTGTTTTTTATTTTTTAAATCTTTATTTACTTTTAGTAATTGGGCTCCAATAGAGCGCTTTTGCTCGTCAATACAAATATAAATTTATTAATTTAATAATTTTTAATTTAATTTAGCTGCTGTATACTGGCATTGTCCACTTACATACTAATGTCATAATAATATATAATAGAAGAATAGCTGCTGTATAGGGGGCATTGTCATCCTATTGTATGCCTAAGGGTAAACATAAAATGACATTGGTTATATCCAAGCTTTATTATATATAAGATATTCATCTAATATGGTTCCGTTCTCAATCCAATTTCATTCATAAAACGGAACAAATTGATCGACCAATTATACGGGTCACATGCATTTGACGATGCAGTACGTACGGATTGTAAAATTGCATACGATATGGCTTCTAACCAGTGGTGAAAGGCCGTTTGTGCGACATGTGGTTACGCACTGAATCGTTTGGGAATACAATGACAGCTCTAGGTAATACAAAAATATAAATCTATATCTATACTAATATTACAAAGAGGAAAGATTTGTATTTTTGTATGTTTGTAACGAATTGGCTCAAAAACTACTTGACCGATTTCAAAAATGAATGCTACATTATCACTGATCAATATAGGTTATATAAATTACAAAATTTTGGCAGAGAGGTAGTTAGTAGACATCCTCTAAGAAAGGATTTTGCGATAGAAGTGTGATAGGCATTTTCTGTTGACTGAAATGTGAAACATCATTAAACTTCATAGTACTTTACACTATCATTACTACGCGAACGAAGTCGCTGGCAACGGCTAGTATTAAATAATTTAACTAGGTTTCCTGGTAAACAAAACAATCCTTGGACTTCTTACACTGTACTGATTCTTGGCCCATCTGCCAAGGGGTTCCTATAATATTATTATGCCTAGATTTTATAGTAACCTGGCATATGACCATACTCCGCTGATGTTAAACTGAAGTACGGTCTTTCAACAGAGACAAACAGATGTCGCTTCCACTATGCCGGCTTGAAGAGATGAATGTATTCCATCTAGATAATTATAATAATACTTTATTCGCACTTTACACACATATACATAAAGAATTCACCGATGGTTCCCACACTGTCCTGTGGGACCGATTAACAATCCGATTAACTATACAAATTGCGCACACTAGGTTAGGTGGAAGGGGAGGGGGGAGGGGGGTTGTGGGGGGGGGGGATTTCTGATAATATAATATATATAGGTTTAAACAGAAATACTAGTACAACAGTATTGAATCCAATTTAAATCTTTGTATCACTGACGCGGGAGGACTGTCTCAGTCTCGTCGTAATTTAGACTAAGGAGGTGTTGCTAAGTTAATTATTTCGCCTTATACATGGTTACTTTCAATTAATTCCCGAAATGCGAATTAAAGTTGTACTCGAACCTAATTTATTTTGATCGGCTTTTGCAGCTTAGTAAACCGCTAGTCTTTTAAAATAGTTTAAAAGTATACTTAATAACTCCACTGATCTATAGAAGGCTGCAATGAGCACCCTATAACCGGCACTTGTGAAACAACCGAGTCGCCCGATTCGCTTTTACTCTCACATTGTTATGGCTATGGGATTGTCTATCATATTGTAATGCAAGCCCTGACTTAAAATTGAACATCTCTCTCGGATAACATCTTTAAATGTGAACCATTTGTATAAGGGGTCTTCCATAAATTACGTCACACGAATTTCATTATTTCTGACCCCCCTCCCCGGTCCATATTTTGCAATTTTACATCTAGAAAATATTAATAATGTTAACAAATAATGTTTTAATACTTGGGTATCCCTCCCCTCCCCTTGTCACACAATGTCACACTTCGTCGATCCCTTCATCCCTACTGAACGTCTGATGTAATTTATGGATTTCCTGTAATGAACTGTCGAATTAATAAAAAAAAACACAGGCACTATACAAAATAATACTGAAAATATGTCTATATAAAAGACAATACAAGCAAATATCCATTTTTTTATAATACATTATTATTACGTACTACTACTGATAATAATAAACTATCATTAAAAAATTATACTCAATATTATAAAATAAAGTAAACATAAACGTTCTTTATGAGTAACATTAAAATTATTTTAACAGACATTTTTTCCTATATAAAATAATGTACTGAAAAAAAAACTGATTAATAAACTGTCCGTCTACAAACAAAAACAAATGAAAACGATATAATTGCAAACTGTGGGCTTATCACGAATGTTAGTCTGGCTTTCGAACCGAGTTCGCTTCAAGCGATTTGTATGGAAATTGAGCAGCGCCACCGCGTGCGGATTTGGAACTACAATATTTTAGATACTTTTTGTTAATTTTCGAACGTCTCGATCTTTCGTTCATTTGATAGATTGCTGGTGCTCGTTTGTCGTTAGTAAAAATTCAGGATCCCGATTGCTAACGGATCCGTTTTACTTGTGACAGCTCGATTCGAAAGCCAGACTAAATTCGTGATAAGCCCACTGTACCTTAATTAGTGAAGCTATAATAGTTCCACTAACATTTACAAGTGGGCGATGACAAGAAATGTGACAATTAGTACAGTCAGAGCGAGAAGTGAAGTCTCATTAACCATGTATGTCAACTTCATAATAGGACGTTTTACTTTAATTGCTGATTGTACCTTACAATACATTTTTAACTATGACTGTATTTATTATTAACGTGATATGAGTTCGTATACTTTCCGCTGTGGACTTCAATTGATTACTATTTTTTTATAATAATTCAAATTACATACGACAGAAATTCTCAAACTATAGATAGCTAGCGAATATTAAATCTACTCTAAAATGTAATATGTATGTATGTTTTAATAGAACAGTCCTTAATTGGAACGCTTGTATTAGATTCCAATTAGAACAAATGAGACGGCAATAAGACGTTCCACGAGTCACTACAGTAATACCCCGCTTTACGCGACCCCGTTATGCGCAGTTTCACTATAACGCGAAATTCAAATTTATTATTAAATTACGCGAAAGAGTGCGTATAAACATAATGTAGTCATCGACTTCTCTATGGTCGCGGGAATTTCAGTTAACGCGATTTTTTCCGGAACATATACCTCGCGTAAAGCGGGGCATTACTGTACTAGTAAATCTCTGAGCATCATCAATATTTATTTTAACCAAAAGGTGGGTTCCAAAATTGAATTGTTTTATAGATGGGTCGGAGCCCAGTCAACTTTGGGAGCCACTAGCATACGGTATTTAATATCGAATACTTTATGCATCAATACCAATTGAATATTGCATATAAATATGCTAATTCCATTAATAAATCACGCCATTACGTTAGAATTACTGTAACGCTGATTATAATTTATAATTTCAGAGTCATGTGTAGACCTATTAAGTTTTTAGTCCAGGCTTATGTTCCGGGGTGGAATATCTTACTGATAAAAAAGCTTGGACATAACCGATCATTTTATGTTTACCCTTAGGTATACAATAGGATGACAATGCCCCTATACAGCAGCTATTCTTCCACATCATAGTAGATTTATTATATATTATTATGACATTAGTATGTAAGTGGACAATGCCAGTAAGCAGGAGCTAAATCAAATTGATAAATATTAAATTAATAAATTTATTTCATTTATATTTGTATTTGTAATGAGTAAAAGCGCTCTATTGGAGCCCATTTACTAAAAGTAAATTAATAAAAAAAATGTCAATATTTGTATGTCGTAGTTATGGAAATAAAAGCCTTTATTACGTTTAATCATTTATGGAATTCGTTCACGACTACTGACAATACGGTAGTCACCTACCATCACACAATCTATATCAAAAACTTTTATAACTACCCTCCGATCACAACTTGAACGAATTGAATATATGATATTTTATTTTAAAAATAATATTTAACACTAGTTAAGCATTTGTATACTAGTAATCATAACTTGAACTTAGATCGTGAGTGTTTGATCGTGGATCGTGACCAACCGATTTGTGGATTAAACCTGTTTAGACCTGTAAAATTTGACCTTTAATTTATACACGTTGTTTTTTGACCCGGTCATTAATTATACGTCACTTTATAAGTTAATTTATTGTTAGTATTTTTATTAATAAAATTTAAATTTTGAATTATTTAAAGTTTGATTAAGTCAAGTAAACGTAGTGTCATCAAAACCAAATAAAAGACATTTAAATTAATAAAGTCACTACAAAATTAAAACATTTTTGTTTTGTATGTGATGTTTTGAAAGTTTTGTTGTCATAGCGGTTGCGGTGAAAAGGGTCAAAAAATCAAGGTGTAAAGGGTAAATTCCCCAAACAAACTACGTCCTCACGAGCCATTGTTCTGTCGCACTTTTACTTTCACGACATACTAAGAAACCAAATAGGAAACCAAATTACAAATTGTTCTTTCTATTGTCGATTGTTGAGATATGGTTTCCAATTTTGTTCCTAAAATGAAATCACTGAACTCTACGTGTATAATTTACGATATACACTTTCGTTGAAATACACAACAAGGATACGTAAGCATTGGGTAGTAATAATCCGGGATTTTAAAAAAAATTGTTAAATTAACATCACCCCTAAATAAGGGAAAATGACACAATGTTTTACTGGCAACACTGAATTTATCAAAATACCAGCTTTATTTCATGTTAATGACAAAGAAAACACTAACATAGACCAAAAACAAATGAATTTAAATACTAACAGAATACCAATACCAATGTCGTGCTTACCCCTAACAGCTATCGACTTGAATATACTTGAATGCATTAAAAAGAGACACGTTTGTATACAGGATGCACACGTGACTAACTTTATGCGGGATCACGTTTTTTCACCAATCTATACAGGAAGTTTAGCTGTGAGCCGGGTAGCCCTATGTTTATCAAAAAAGTGTATCGATTGGTATAAACACCAATGCAGTGGCGGCCTTAGGGGGTGGCGAACGGGGCAATCGCCCGGGGCCTCATTCTTGCAGGGGCCTCGCGCAACAACCCAAGCAAATTAAAAAAAATGTAGATATATAGAATATATACAATGTGATATTGATGAACATGTAAAAACTGAAATTTTATTTAATTGTATAACTGTAGCATTTCTCGTCAAATATGACAAATACCTAAACCAAACAACCAGATCTACTTTCGCACACATACTTTTCACGAACGACAAAGGGCCTCGCAAAGACCTGTCGCCCGGGGCCTCGCAATGGGTAAGGCCGCCACTGTAAACACCAATGTATATACCCTATATACTTGACGATTTTCAAATGGATACAGTTTTTGTAGGTATATAAGCGATAGAAAGAGAAACGATTGCGATGTCGTGAATCCCTTTCACACATGCCTCAACTTCGACAAGATAAGAATATAGTCATCCCTTTCTAATGATTGTTTCTTCCAGTCCAAAGTCCGATCTGTAACCATTTGAAGATTGTCGTTTGTATCTAATTGTACATATATGTATATAAAACTAAACTATAGTAGGTAAATAATTGGAAAATAATTACCAATAGTTGTATACATAATATTTCTCAATACATTAATTACAGTTTTATAGTACATTGCACGTTTTCTTTCCTATCATAATCATGTGCCTAAATTGGAGAATACAATGTATGATATCGTAATTATGATTACCCAATATTACGTATGTGTCAATAATGATAGTTCTATGCACACGTATTATTGGAGTAAATAATAATACATTTTTTAAATATAATATACTAACTTTTACCCGCGGCTTCGCTCGCATTTTTGTCATTAAATAAGTATTAGAAATCATTTCAATGGAAATGAATCAATATGATTTCCAAACGGCTGAAACTATAGTCAGTTGGAAACTATAGTAAAAAATAATTTTTTTTTTAAATAAAAAATATCCTATGTTACTTCTAGTACCTCCAAAAATATGTGTACAAAGTTTCATGATGATCGGTTAAGTAGTTGTTGCGTGAAAACGTAACAAACAAACTCACATTCACATGTAGTATAATATTAGTAGGGATATATGCGTTGTAAACAGCGCAACTTTGAAAAGTCGAAATTCGAAAAAAAACAAGCGAAAATCGCTGAAATCGAAATAAATGAAATATGCATTTAAAGAGTGGTAGGAAGACTGGTGATAAAAAAATAAAAACATAACGAGAAGATTGTCAATTTGATGGGAGCACATTCGTCTCCTCAAGCCGGCATAGTGAAGCCGACTGTTGCACGGACTGCTAGCTTAACATCTGACAAAGTATTGTCATATGCTGGGCTGCTATAAAAAGGGCATTAGAACTGCAACTACTATGAAGAAAGAATGAAGAGCACAGTTCTATAAGTAACTTCAGAAGATTACGACATCTGCAAGAAGAGAGAGGGCGGAGGATTTATTTTGCAATTTATAATATAATACACACAAATACATTATTACGTTGTTACAAAATTGTATTATTTTAAAGTAGGTCAATTTCACGCATCCATCGCACTGATACTAAATTACGAAAAGCGAAATTAATTTTAATTCATATGTTATTATGTTATGCGTCGTATTTGTAAATATATTAATACTTTGTAATTAATTAATCATATATTATACTAGCTTTTGCCAGCGGCTTCGCTCGCGTTAAGAAGTATTATTATTAATTAGGTTTAGTTTGTGTGGCTTTACTTTTGTTTAACGTGTGTTAAGTAGTTATCACCATTCCTGTCGTGGGTCATAATTGAAAACTTGCTCCAGTTATTAACCACATATCTGTCAATTTTTAATTTCAGTTCAATCAGTCGAAAATCTAATAAGATTTATAGAAACTTTCATCCCCTATTTTATCCCCTTGGGGGTAGAATTGATCAAAATCCTTTCTTAGCGGATGCCTACGTCATAACATCTACCTGCATGCCAAATTTCAGCCCAATCCGTCCAGTGGTTTGGGCTGTGCGTTGATAGATCACTATGTCAGTCAGTCAGTCACCTTTGAGTTTTATATATATAGAATAGATATTTATTTTTTTATATTGCTATAATAATTGTTTTTATTAACCTCTTTAATTTTAAATATCTTTACTATACGTCAGCGGTTCTCAAACTTTTTTGGCGTAGGAAAAGCCTTAATATAATTATAAAAAACTGATTTATATGTATTTATGAATAATCATATTGCAATGTAATATTACGTAATATTTAGTTGGAATATTTAGATGTAACCTTATAATCTCCCTTTGGTACGTATTTTTTGCAGTATTTTAGCCCTAGGCTTCCGCGGAACACACTTTGAGAATGGCTGTTATACGTGAAGACAAAGACTAGATTATAAGATCATCTTTCTAATTAGTCCTACAATCAGACTGAGCTGTTTATAGGAAATTTTTGAGAGCAATATTTTCAATATTTTATACTATTTTTTAAAAAAAATTATTTCGTACATTAAGTCATTAATATAGGTTTTTGAACCCTCGCTATTTTGTGAAATATTTTTTTTATACACAATCAAGTGAATCATTCGGTATATATATAAAAAAATAGATTGATAACTCTAGTATATCAGTTTAATTTATATATTCTGGTTGTATTGTTCAATAATTAAGAATAGCATGCATGGGCGTAGGGGCAGCAGTCTAAAATAATATGTAACTAGCAAACTATACCTGCGCACTTACCCCGGTTAATTTTTTTTGTATCCACTGACGACTGTCGAACGTGAACTTTCTTACGTATATTAAGTATTGTAGTTAGTACCTAGATAATTAAGTTTTTTAGGTTTAATTAGATACAACACTGGCCCACCGTGGCTACGCCTATGATAGCATGACGTTAATCATATTCTATTCTATACTAAAAATTAATTCAAGTCAGAAATGAATTGTACCAATGACCAGGGGGGCTACTCAGGCGCACTTCGGACGAAAATACGGACGTTCCCTACTCAGGAACACTTATGTAATCATTCACAAAATTACGGATTTGACAGCGACGTCACGACGAATAGGCCACACAATGCTTATTTTACGGACATTTGACAGGACTTTTTACGGGCTTATGTGTCAAAATTCACATAAACTATAGAAGTGACGGCCGTATCACGAAACTTCGGATATGCCTGAGCGCAAACCACGAGTGTAGCACGCTTTAACATATAATTAAATATTTATTTATGTAAATTATATCATTTACAGTAAACTTAAAAAGTCATTGTCAACTTTTCACATGCACGTTAGTTAACGGTTTTTTTAAAAGTAAAACGTGTCCGTGATTCGTGTCAACGTAAAATGTAATACTATCATACCTAGGTGTTAACTATTTCATAGACTATTTGATCTCAGTAAATAATAATTTGATGTAAATAACGATATACAGAGTAACCTTAATGTAACGACCCTCAATATAACGATTTCCTCGTTTTAACGAATTTTTCGAAATCCCCTAGAACTGCCCGTAAGAGCTAATGCAAAATATACCTTTACATTACGAATACATTTGTTAAAAACCTTTTTATAACGAATTTTCAATCTTTGCAAAATATAAAAAGAAAATATTATTTACCTCTATTTAACGAAATCGTTCGCTATAACAGGGAAAGCATATTAGTGCCTACTTAAAACTGAGATTAATAATTTTGTTAACCTTGTTAAAACAAATCGTAGAGCAACCAACCTCTGTATAACGAACCTCATTTTAACAAATTACTTGATATAACGAATTATTTTCTGATTCCCTTCAGTATCGTTATATCAAGGTTGCACTGTATTACGATTTTGGATCACGTGTTCCACTAAACATGGTCCCCACTTTTTATTACCAATTCATCAATAACTGCCATCTCTATTGCACATCAATGTGTTACTTGTTTATTTAAGCCAAAGGAATAGATGAAATTATTATTGGTATTTCTTTTTACTTTACTAAACCTTCTAGTACAGAGATTCCCAAACTATAGGTCGCGAATCACCAGTGAATATTGAGCCTACTCTAAAATGTAATATGTATGTTAATAGAACAGTCCTTCATTCATATTGGTAACACTTGTATTTTCATTCCAATTAGAACAAATAAGACTTAGTTCCGTGACTCGCTACTAGGGAATTTGAGCAATTATCAATATGTAAGTATACCCCCATTTTTCTAAGCTAAGAGATGGGTCCCAAGATTTCGAAATTTTTGTTAGATGGGAACCACTTCCGGAACTACTCCCTAGTGGCGGAGCGGGGTTAGGAGGGACAAAGGAGGGCATCATGCCCGGGCGCTACTCATAAAAGGACGCCAAATGGTCTGCAAAACAAAAAATTAGATAGACTAGATAATTTTTATTTTGATTTCTAGATTTTTTTTTTAATTTAGTGCCAATGTTGAGTCTATGACTTTATTTATTCATTAATTTGCGAGTATATTTTATATATAATATTATATGGTTTTCGAATTGGAGTAGGGAGGGTTAAAAAGGTACTATTTCCGCGAGTTAATCTCGCTACGCCACTGGTATACCATTGTACTTCCGTGGACAGTGTCGTAGTAATATTATTTTATATGTGTGTGTTAAGCAACTAATTAGTGATGTAATCAAATAATGTGCCCCACGTGATACACATTTGAGCGTGTTAGTGAAAGCGCGGACACCATGTGGTACCTACAACCACGGACGACGTGTTTGCCATACTTACAATAACATTAAGTCTGTATAAACTGAAGTTATGTTTAATTATTATTATATAATGTTAAATAATTAACCTAAAATACAATTACATGTGAAATAAATGGTTTATTATTGTGTCCATTTTTTTATTCAATGCAAAGTATCTGTGACATGTCAGGTCAGCTTAGTAGAGAGTAGTAATCGAAACAATATAAGTGAAATCAATTTGAATCCAAAATCGTTTATTATCGTGATAGAATACGTATCATGCAAGAAGCTGTGACGTAATAAGGAAACCAGAGCAGACGGTTGGCTGAGTTTTTTGCTGCAAAGGAGATGAAATGAAGAATAGCAAGCGAAACGGAACGGTATCGCGTTCTATTGTTACCTGCCATAGAGTAGTAACTTTTGATTTTGAATATTTTATTTGTCTCTCAGATGCTATTTATGTTATAATAATCAAAAAAGGCGTTATAGTACGAATTAAATATTTTAATTATTAAATGTTTTATTAAAAATATGTTACGATGATCTTTACATTTAAAACATTTATTTGATGCTCTTAGACATTTAAAAGATGTAAAAGTTATTCCTTAACAGCTCATATTGAAGTTATAATAAAGTAAATAAACATAACTGATTCTATAGTAACTTGTACTCTTTGATTACATTCGCCTCTACGTTTTACCGCGCGCCAGTCGCGTGCTGACAATGGCCGCTGGTGTTCGCGTTCCGCGTCGGTTCCAACAGTTTTGTGTATAACGCGGCAACAAAAAGTGAATGTGCAGTGTATATAGTGAATTAGTGCTTTAAAATGGCTAATTTAACACTAGGTTACCTGGATGAATTGTCCTATGTACTCAATAGACGGCATCTGTCGTCACAACACAAGGCTTCCAGTGTTGGAGATCTTCTTAATTCAGAAAATGATAAATATAACGGGGTACGTAAATTAGTAACACTAGTTGAAATTTTATTTATTTTTCCATCGAAATAATCGAAAAGAAACACGTAATTTTCTAAAAATGACAGTTTGTTTCTTCTGCTTTAATTTTGGCGCTGCTCGTCTATTGATTTAGCGCTTCTGAAGATCTAGGGAAATCTGGAAGGTCGCGCAGGTCTTAGTTGCTTACTTCGTTTTTTAAATCCTAAATACTTAAATATTTGTTATTCTAGAGGAAAAAACATTACAATAATGTAATTATTTAAAGCAATTTGATAAATTGCGCCTTTACAAACATGCTATGTAAGTTTTTGTTAATTTGTTTAGAAATGAACGTATTCAAATTCACATACCAATTTATTTATTTGCTATTTACATGTAAATAAAATAAAAGGCTGGGGTTTAGCATCGTGTCACATGAATTTTGAACTGCATTAATTTCTAATGCGTAATTTTTTGTTTTGTTCATTATTTGGAATTTTAAAAGTTTTAGCAATAAATTTTCAAATTTTAGAAGTGGTAATGATGTTTATTTGGTATAAAATGATATGTAAATATAGATATATATTAATAATGAATGAATACAACGCCCTATCCCACGTAACACAGTGGGACACTAACCACTGCGCCATAGAGGTTACAAACTTTACTGCTAAGGTCACGATCCATACCACTAATCGACATCGACTACTAGTATTTATATAAACACTAGCTTTTACCCGCGGCTTCGCCCGCATTTAAGTCATTAAATAAGTATCAGAGATCATTTCAATAGAAATGAATCAATATGATTCCAAATAGCTGAAACTATAGTCATTTGGAAACTGAAGTAAAAAAATAATTAATTTTTTAAAATAAAAAGTATCCTATGTTACTTCTAGTACCTCCAAAAATATGTGTACAAAGTTTCATGATGATCGGTTAAGTAGTTGTTGCGTGAAAACGTAACAAACAAACTCACATTTATAATATTAGTATGTATTGATTTTGCTATTTCCAAACTGCTTTTGTTTTTGAGCTAGTCATTTTAGATACTAGTTTTATATGAAATCACGTCTGAATAGATAGGTAGAGTCTATGAAACTCTAATAAACCTCTTTCCCGCGCATAACTCTTCTTCTAGCAGGGGCCTCGTTTTTAAAAGTTTCTTTTTTAAAAGTGTCAATGTAAAATATTCAAATTTTATTTATTTGTATAACTTTAGCATTTCTCGTCAAATATGACAAATACCTAAACCAAGCAACCAGATCTACTTTCGCGCACATACTTTTCACGAAGGACAAAGGGCCTCGCAAAGACCTGCCGCCCGGGGCCTCGCAATGGCTAAGGCCGCCACTGCTGTCACCTTCTCCATTAATCAATCTCATTTCATGTATTCTTTTCTTAAACGCACCTATTTGCGCGCACGCATGTTTTATAGACAAAAAATACTCGTAAACTCAGCTACCCAATTCAATATATAAATAGTAGCAACATATTGGCATAGTCACTTGTCAGGCTAATATATAAAAAAATATATATATATTATATATAACACAAAGTAATTTAAAGGCTTCCATTGATAGTTTATATTATAAATAGAAATACTGGCAACATATTTCTTTAAGCATAGATTTTTTGAGTAGAGATCAAAACTTCAAAAGTCACTTAATCGTACGAAACAGAATAGACCAATCACATGCTTGAAAAATTGTAGACGTGATTTTTGACCAATGATAATAAGCCATTGTATCTGTCTACTGTCATTACGTACAGTTACACACATTTATAAGAAATCGTTTCAATCGTTACTTATTGATATATAAATAACAGAAATAAATAAATGCAAATTAATGATTAAATTTGATGTTTGATGTATAAGTATATGCAACATATTACTATTTTAGTTTGATTACTGTCTAATGCAGCCATTCTCAAAGTGTTTTCCGCGGAACCCTAGGGCTAAAATACTGCAAAAAATACCTACCAAGATTATAAGGTTACATCTAAATATTACGTAATATTGCAATATGATTATTCATAAATACATATAAATCAGTTTTTTATAATTATATTAAGGCTTTTTCCTTTCGCCAAAAAAGTTTGAGAACCGCTGGTCTAACGTTTGTCGTGTTTAAAGATTTATTATTTATTAATACGTTACGTTTAAGAAATGATCAGGTGATCGCATATCAAACGGCACTCAAGTGTTATTTTTGAATACGAATCTAAATATATATTTTGCACTTTGCCTAATTCCACGCTTCTTGAATGCGGAGTAAGCTCATTAATTCTACGCCTCAGTGGATAGTTGCCCTTATTAAGACAATGCAGTATAAATGATTGAACAGCTGATTTCGTGTCAGATAAAAACACACGACGTTTTCGCGCAAATTAAAATTGTTTCACGAATGCATCTAAAATATTGTCTCTACTCGAGTTCTATTTGGACCGAGCCTATTTCTAAACCAAACGCCTTGCTCTAAACTACATCTTATTTTTTTTAATGGCAAATGTGTCTAGGGTCAATATAATAAAATTCATGCCAACGTCAGGGGGGCTACCCAGGCGCACTTCGGACGAAAATACGGACGTTCCCTACTCACTTACGTAATCATTCACGAAATTACGGATTTGACAGCGACGTCACGACGGATAGGCCACACAATGCTTATTTTACGAATATTTGACAGGAATTTTTACGGGCTTATATGTCAAAATTCACGTAAGCTACAGAGGTGACGACCGTATCACGAAACTTCGGCTACCACCAGGTGTGAAGATGGGATGATGAAGATATCCTTGTTTTGAATCTACACCTGTTAATCATACATGCAGTCAATACACAACACAAAGTAATAACAATAATTAAAAGAAAAAAGAAACCACCAATCCACCAGATTCACAATAAAACGCATAAACCGGTACCAGCATGCAAAACTACATCTTAAATTAAATTAAGCTTAAAGATAGTTTAAATGTCAAGTATTGCAGTCTTTCGACACTTCAGCCACGATTTATAGATAAGGCAGTTCAAATCGTTAAAGTTCATATACCGCCGGTTCCGACTAACAGAGTCGGAACCAGAGGCGGCTCGTCCTAAAGAGCGCTGGTGCAGTGCACTCCCACGAAAATCACAGAACTTATATTACAGCGGCGTAGATATAGGTAATATAATATACTATTGTATAGGCATAGTAGAATAGAATGAATGTAATGTAAGGATAGTATGTATTATGAAGAAATATGGATTACTTCTGTAATTTTCGTGGGAGTGCACTGCACCAGCGCTCTTTAGGACGAGCCGCCTCTGTTGTTGAAATATAATAGTTTCAAAATATAATTTTATTTATAATATAATAATACAGTAAACAGCCTTGATGCTAAGAAGCGATCTCTTCCAGGCAACCAACTTTGAGATGTAGAGCAATGCAGAAGAGAAATAGCGGGAGGTACAAATAGATACAAATATAGATAAACATATGAACTACACACAATACACACCATGTTACATAGATACATGGATAAACTAATAATGGTACTATAATTAATAATTGATAAAGGTATCAGATCTAATCATACCCTTAGGTATACAATAGGATGACAATGCCCCTATACAGCAGTTAGTTTTCTACATCATAGTAGATTCATTATATATTATTATGACATTAGTATGTAAACGGATAATGCTAGTATACAGCAGCTAAATCAAATTGATTGTAATAATTTATTTAATTTATATTTGTATTTATTTTGACGAGTAAAGGAGCTCTATTGGAGCCTAATCACTAAAAGTAAATAAAAAAATAATTAAATTCGTGTTTTTGCTATATTTTAACTTTGTTATACAGGTTTCAGAATTACAAGTAGAAATAATATATTTTTAAAATAAAAGAATTGAGTCAAGAATAGGACTGTTATGGAAAAAAGTTATTTCAACTACCTAATACTAGTGAGCTATTTATAGTGGGTCTTCGAACTTACGCCCTTTTCGTTTTCAGCAAATTTTCCTTATCGATATTTGTAACAAAGCCTTTGATTAACTCATGTGAAAATTCATTGACCCAAAAAGCTTGGATCGTGTGTACGGCTTTTACGTATAAAGGAATACGTCTATTGATCACTATTTTCGTTCTATAAATATAAATCACAATCAAATATTTTTATGTCGTATATGCCCTTCTGGTTGTTGTACATAGTCAGAAAGGCATATGAGGAGAAGGAATTCACTAATCATTGTCTGTATAATATAATGTTAGTAGGTACATTCTTGTTTAATTGTAAATAAAACATTTAAAAATTGAATACAATGTAAATAAATCTAGTACCTGAGTGTATATGAAATGAAATTAAAACTAGTTTATTATCATAGGCACTAAAGGCGTGCGCTTGCTCATCGTTAGCTATGGTTTTGGAAAGGCGTATGACGAGAAGACCACAAGAAGCTCGTCAATCATAGCCTGTGTATGAAATAATTAACAAAAAAAAACTAAAACTTAAAATTAGGTCAGATCCACGGTGCAACCACACAGGTATCAGCCTACAATAATATGAGAAACTACGCTGGTAAGTAGCAAGCAAAGAGAGAAGCATGGCACGTAGACTGACCCCATAAGCACACCAACATACAAAGTAGTCATTTATCATATAAGAAACCAATTGGAATGTATACTTAGAAATGCCTGTAGGTAACAATAGCCTTTGCATTTGCTAGCGACAGCTAGGAAGTGACTGAGTATAACCTACCTTTAGTTTCTATTATTGACCAGTGAGTGGGCTTATCACGAATTTAGTCTGGCTTTCGAATCGAGCTGTCACAAGTAAAGCGGATCCGTTAGCAATCGGGATCATGAATTTTTACTAACGAGCACCAGCATACTATCAAATGAACGAAAGATCGAGACGTTCGAAAATTAACAAAAAGTATCTAAAATATTGTAGTTCCAAATCCGCACGCGGTGGCGCTGCTC
Source organism: Tineola bisselliella (assembly GCA_028551675.1). NCBI lineage: Eukaryota > Metazoa > Arthropoda > Insecta > Lepidoptera > Tineidae > Tineola > Tineola bisselliella. The sequence goes on from JAPWLS010001541.1 coordinate 42,578, forward strand.
AAATTTCCATACAAACCGCTCGAAGCGAACTCGATTCGAAAGCCAGACTAAAATTCGTGATAAGCCCACAGTTTCCCTAACTTAATATATAAGACAGGACATATTTAAATTATAATATAGGCATTATCTTAGGTCATAGAACTATTAAACAAGAAGCGTACCTCTAACCGAGATAAAAAGCGGAATAGGTTCCGGTCCAACGAACTGCATTCAGGAGGTAATCTTGTACTGCGCCAACTTCACCGTGACGGCTTCGCTCATTGGCTTCTAATATTATCATAATAATATGTGTGGGTTCTTATGTAACATAATAATATAGGGGAAAGGGTATGCTTTTTAATTTGTCCGGGTTATTTGCAATATTAATTTAATGCTAGGAAGACGGGTACATCCGTCTACATGCAAAATATATAATACTAGCTCAGCGGTTCTCAAACTTTTTTGGTGAAGGAAAAAGCCTGAATATAATTATAAAAAACTGATTTATATATATTTATGAATAATCATATTGCAATGTAATATTACGTAATATTTGATTGGAATGTTTAGATGTAACCTTATAATCTCCCTTTGGTAGGTATTTTTTGCAGTATTTTAGCCCTAGGGTTCCGCGGAACACACTTTGAGAACGGCTGTACTAGCTTTTACATTCGCTTCGCTCGCATTTAAGTCATTAAATAAGTATCAGAGATCATACTAACTATAGTAAAATTATTATTTTTTTAATGAAAAGTATCCTATGTTACTTCTAGTACCTCCAAAAATATGTGTACAATGTTTCATGATGATCGGTTAAGTAATTGTTGCGTGAAAACTTAACAAACAAACTGACATTCACATTTATAATATTAGTAGGGATTTACCTATAACTAAGATCTAGGGGTTATTTTTTTAAAATCTATATTAAGGTCCTAAGTTTTTTTAATTAAAATAATACGAAATTATCTCTAAAATATTGTTTGAAAATTTAGAACGTCTCTGTTTAATTTCGTAATTATTTTCGTAAAACCATGGTTTCTTATGGTGGTTTACAGTTTACACAGACTACGTATATTTTTTATTACATAGATTAGAAAATAATAATCCAGTGTATAATATAATAATGTGCTATTATTTATCTATTTAATAGATTATTGATGATATTAGTAGCCTCCCTCTTTGTCAGTTCAAGAAAATCGTAAAAAGCAAACTTATTCAAAAATCATAATACACGTTAGATGAATATCTTACTGATAAAAAAGCTTGGACATAATCTATGGCATTGTATGTTTACCCATAGGTATATAATAAATAGGATAACATGAATATATAAATAGGATGACAATGCCCCTATACAGCAGCTATTCTTCTACATCATAGTAGATTTATTATATATTATTATGACATTAGTATGTAAGTGGACAATGCCAATATACAGCAGCTAAATCAAATTGATAATTATTGAATTAATAAATTTATTTCATTTATATTTGTATTGACGAGTAAAAGCGCTCTATTGGAGCCCATTTGCTAAAAGTAAATAAATAAAAAAAAATAAAAAAATATTAAAATATTAAAATGTCGTGGGTGTTTTTTAGGATATCTCGATATCTCTATTGGTAATAAAATGTATTTAATCTTCACTTGTAGACCTATATCTTGTAAGTATAACGTCTTCATAAATAAATAAATAATAAGAACCAACTAAATCTATACTAGGATTAAGTTAATATAATTTGTTTAATTTCTCGCTATTCATCGATAAAATCTCTCCTCGCATTGGGCAATAATTCCATTCACTAAATTAGGTTTCTATTATTTGTCGAATAAGGACAAACAGAAACAATGAATAGAGTCATTGGCCAATACAAAACTAAAGGATTACATTAACATTCAATGAATTAAAGAAAATATAATAAATTCATCATTATTTTTATTACGTAATAACATTTAAACATGTCACGTTGCAATCGCACTTAAATATAACAATTAGCTCTGACACAAATTACTCGACCGAGTTAAATAGTGCTGTTTTGTCACGCAATTAGCAATAATTTAACCTACATCTTAATTTGACGGATAATAGTTTTGAGCACTTATGTCGTGTAATTGTTTGTGTTATGCGTTTATTTATTTATGACCGAAGTATAGTTTTATTATAGTAACATAGCTTTGTTAATGCTTAAATATTGAAAAAGAAAATGAATGAATTGGAATTCTATGGGGCGTTTTTGGTTCTACTAGTCACCGGTAGGTTCGCTGTAAATAAAAAAATTGGCAAAATTAATTGCATCTAGGGACCTGGTACTATTTTTTCTTTACAATTGAAACATAAATTGAAACGATGCCGCGATGTAATTTCAGTATCGATGATCGTATTGGCCTTCCATAAAACATAACCAAGGTTAAATATAAATACACGAATTGTAATGAAATGTATTTTTTGCTTATTTTCGTTTGCGTGTTTATATAAATCTCTTGTACTGAGTAGGGTAAGCAGGAGTAATAGATTTTGTTCAGATTTCAGAAGTCATTTTCAAATATTTTTGACTGAATTTAATGTTGTATAGGTAGCTATATATTTTTATATAAAGATTATTTACTTTTTTCTCTGAATTGAAATTCAGTTTTCTTGTGGTCTTCTTCTCGTTATACGCCTTTCCGACGCCATGCTAGAGTCTGACGATGAGCGCGCACTCCTTTAGTGCCTATGCTAATAAACGGTTTTCATTTCATTTCAGTAAGCACATGGCAACAGAGATAAAAACATGAATTTGATATCTACCGAACGAATTGGTTAAATTATGTTTTGTTTCTTTCAGTCTTCTTTTATTTAAAATTCGGTAGAAAGAGATAAAATATATGTTTCTTAATATCAAAGAATTAACTACAATAGCCCAGGTCGACAGACTAGTCAAATGCCCGTATTTATTTGATAAAGAAATAGCTGCGTAAATCCGTGACCCTCTACAGGATGAAGCTGGCAAGGGCAATCGTGTGTGTTTTATTGCAATTGTCATCTTCCTGCTACACTGCTCGGTGTATAGCAATTGACTCCCAGTTATATATACCCTTGCTTCCTGCCTTTTATGTACGATTGAATACGGCTCATTGATCGATTGGACGTCTGCTCACTGAATAGTTGTTCATTTGTTTTGTGGACCTAGCAACGAGATTTGTTTTTTGTTTAAACGTCTTTTGTTTTTATCTAACTGACACTATAAGAAACGTATCTAGGAAAAATTTTTGGTTTATTTTCTCTTAAAGTTTAGATGTAACTGATGTAATATTATACATACTAGCTTTTACCCGCGGCTTCGCTCGCATTTAAGTCATTAAATAAGTATCAGAGATCATTTCAATAATAAATTCCAAACAGCTGAAACTATAGTCAGTTGGAAACTATAGTAAAAAATATATTAAAAAAATTATTATAAAAAGTATCCTATGTTACTTCTAGTACCTCCAAAAATATGTGTACAAAGTTTCATGATGATCGGTTAAGTAGTTGTTGCGTGAAAACGTAACAAACAAACTCACATTCACATTTATAATATTAGTAGGGATTATTTTCCTTGATTTATATAACTATTATTAAACTGATATTCTTTAGTAGCTTGGAATAGATCGCCATTTGAAGTTTCAAACGTAGTTACCGAATGTAGTCATTTAAATTGGTTTTAAAGATAATATTCTTAGTTCGAAATGTATGTTGTATTTACATAGTATAGTCTACAAAGTGTTATTTAAATGTAAAAAATGCATGTTCAGTTCTAGAGTCTAGATCAGTGTTACCCAATCTTTTTTGTGCCATGCCCCACCTTAGCGTTTCTAAAATTCTTATGCCCCCCAATGTAATCAAACGCCCAGTTGATATTTTGGTCTCGTCAAGCGAAATTATATCTAATAGTTATTTACTTGCGGTAATTAAGAATTTGCTGAAATCTAGCATTGCATTTGAACGGCCCTGAGCGAAAAGGTTAAACTCGGGTCAAGTCCATTTTTAAATTGCCCCTTTTAACGATCGAATTGCCCCCCTGTTGGGAACCACTGGTCTAGATAGTTATAGAAAAACGTAATTGGAAAGCATTCACATAACGTAAACGATAGGCGGTTATATCTAACACCGACTAATGTTAATTGTGTGTGTGCATTTTTAATAAAACAAATACTTACTACAATGGCAGTTGGGAATTGAGAACAATGGGAATATAATAATGGTCGGGACGTGTCTACTCTTGTAACTCGAAGTTAGTTCACGAATATTATTCGAATTTTATTGAGAATGTGAATTCGGAGCACGAGTTAGTGGCCATTGAGCGCTGTAAAAGTAACGCTTGCTACTCGTACAAAAATTAATTGTATTATATTTTATGTTGGTATAAATGTTATTGTATTTTTTTTATTATAAGATATTATATTACAGTCCAATTATTAAACTGGGTATCATTTTATACCAGAATTTGTATAAAAATTAGCTAATTTAACTACTATGTTTTATTTATTTTTAGCTTACATAAATAAAAATAAACTTGTTCATAAATTGGTATACAGGTAGTCCTAACATGACGTGAAGCCGAGGACTGCCTGTTTATATTATTATAAAAAATATATTTTTTCTTAATTATAGTTTGCAATTTCGAGTTAATGAAGTTGTAACTTTTATTATCGAGTTGCAAGATTAACGCCTCACGTTCTCATATAATCTGACATCGCTTTCATTTCTATTGTATGCGAGACAGCAATAAAATTTAATAAGCTCAACAGGAATCACAATACCATTATTATTATGTTTGTATTTCCTGATTATGTGGAAATGTTTTGTGGAAGTTGGTATTCAGTGGCGTAGTTGCTAAGCGGCTAGACGGGGCAGTCCAGGAGGCCTCTCGGAACCTGACGTACAAACTATAAATTGAACTAGTGAAATTTTTTCCCACATTCGGAATATAAATAAATCCGATTCCAGGAATGCGACTTTAATAATGGGAAGTTATTTAAAAAATTCAGGGAATTCCCAACAAGTTTAAAACTTGCGGGGAACTCTTACGCCACTGTTGGTATCACTGTATGTACCCCTAAAATATTATTACATCCACTCATAATTACTTAGTTTTCTTTGTAGAAATGTACCTATCATTAGGTGGATATTTAATTGGATATATCGCGTATCATTAATTAAAATCAATTGTTATAAAGAATCAATAAACTATTTATTTTTGTATTATTAATTTCCCCTTAATATGCGTGAATAAGCTAACACGCTAATTAATAATGCTCAAAGGCCGTTATCGAGGTCGTTCGTACGTTCACTCCGGGTTTTTAAGACAATGATTGAAATTACTGCAGTTGTAATTTAATTTCTTATGTAGTTTAAAGTTCCACTTGAAGCCTAAGAAGCTCAAGTCTATTTTGCACTTTGCTTTCTCATAACATTCTATGTTCGAGCAGCAGACTGGCATTCGTATTTAATCATAATGTATATAGTTTTCTTCAGATGTCTAACACAACTTTTAGGTTACCAAACTTAGGTTTATTTCCCTAGTCTAGTGTAGTTGTTATATTAATGAGTTGGTTTGTTAACTGTTTGTTTGTGTGTGTCTAAATAAATAAATAAATTATATCGCATCGCACCGGATATTACATAAGAAGTCTGTTTCAATAAACAGAAGGATATATTATAGAACAGTGGTTCTCAACCATTGTGCCGCGAATTCTAAAAGTGTGCCGCCGAATTTTAGATATATAATAATGTTAATATTACGTCTTATTTGTGTGAATTCACATTAACCAACATTAAACTAAAAAATATCAAGATTGTTAAATATAGAAGACGATATGAGACCAAATATAAATGAAATTGTCAAAAAATATCAAGCTCAAATTTCGCAATAAAAGTATTCTTATTATTAACTTGTAATTAATCCCTTCTGTTGTTTTTGTAGTACATATTATTTTATTTCGCATATTTAAAATTATTATCATAAACTATTTTACGCAGTGTGTTATAGGTAAGTAAATAATTTTTAAATTTATCTTTTTCTTTGTGTGCCGTCAAATTTTGAAATCGTTAAAACAACAAAAAAATGTTGAGAATCCCTATTATAGAAAGTATGTAGACCAATTGTAAATTTTCCTCTGGACTGTAGAAGGATCTGCTTCTAGCTATTTTGTATAGGAATTCGAGAAGCGCCACTGTGAGCGAATTTAGAACTAACAGTACAGCCAATACAAGCCTCTTGGCATTTGTTTTATGAAACCGAGGCGTATTTTTATAATTTGATATAAAGTTTTTGTTTTGTGCGTCATTAAAAATAATAGAAATGTAAATAATTAAGCCATATATATTCATTTAAATTTTAATGTTTATCTAATTGTGTCAATAAAAATCTAGGTCGTGTATTAGGAACTAGAAGTCTTGGTCTAGATTTTTAGCCTTAAGTAAAAGTGACCCGTGTTGTATTAAGCTATTCGCGGACTTGATTTATCTAATTTAAATTGCTCGACTTATTATATGCCAGGGGTGGCCAATCTGCGTCTCTTTTAAGGATTATTAGTCTCGATAAATGTACCCGAATTCTCTTTTCATTTTTGTGCTATTATATTTTAAAAAATTATCGTTCCGTATGTGTTTCAAAATGTCTTTTAAATTACTGACAACAAATATGAAAGACTAAGTGCAACGTTTTCTTAATACCTTTTTTGCATACCTCTTAAATAGGTGTTTAATTTTATATGCCATTGTTATCGTGAAACTGTATCTTTAGTTGACATTTCCATAGGTACGGATGTCGTCGATTCAAAATTAGGCAGAAATTAAGCCCACTGTTATATGCCATTGTTATCGCGAAACTATATAGTGGTCTTTAGTTGACACTTTTATACTTATATCAATACAAAAGTAAGTAACACGTGGCCAGTATTTCTGTGTACTAGTGACAATAGTTCATGCTGGAGTCATGTGAGATTTCTATCATTTGATTTAACACTAGATTTACCAAACCAATCAAAATGACTGGTCTTGCAAGATCAAATTAAAATTCCTACTGCGTGTAACATTTTCTTTAATTCTTCTAATCTTCTTTAATTGATAATAGAAGAATTAGTTTTATGAATTTTATATTATTTTATACATATTTGTAACAAATATATACTTTTTTGGTTTTGGTAGAAATAGGTATATTAAAGCTGGTAAATCTAGTGTTAATTAATAATTATGAGATATTTCAAAAATCGAACTCAATAATCTTTGTTTCACATAAGCCCTTTGGCTTTTGCGCATAGTCGGCATCTGCGGTGATTTCGGAAAGGCATATGACGAGAAGAAATCACATAAAACTAGCCAATCATAGTCTAGTACAGTGATGCTCAACCTTTTTTTTTTGTTGCGGCACACTTAACGATTTATAAATTTGGCGGCACACAAAGAAAAAGATAAGTTTAATTTTTTAAATTCATATTATTTAACAATCTTAACATCATTATATATCTAAAATTTGGCGGCACACTTGGAATTTCGTGGTACAAAATGTTTAACTGTAAATTAAATTTAAATCAATCAATGTTAGTGTATGTTATTTTTTAAACAGTATTTTTCTATTTCCGTATTTGTTTGTGGAACAGAATGTGAACTCGAAGTAGAAAGTGTAATTTTTTGGGCATAAACTCTCGGTCAGTGCGGTCAGCGGACCGTTGACTATCTGTGCCGGCAATGGTTGGATGACCCACTTTTTAAATATAAATTTATTTTTGTTTACAGTTGGATATAGAACCGCTTGGTTTTTATTTTTGACAGCCTTTAGTGCGTCAATCTTTTACAAGGAAGTCTCGAGTTCTATTCCCGGCCGTACTTATTCTTTATTTAATTTAATTTATTGCTTTGTCTAGTTCTTATGCCTATAGGATGCTAATTTATGAGTTATATATAACGTGACCATACGCCCCGCTTTGCAATATATATATATATATACACACACACACACATATATATATATATATATATATATATATATATATATATATATATATATATATATATATATATATATATATATATATATATATATCGTATATAGCAATTATTATTAATTAAATTCGTTGTAATATTGATTTATTTCTATTGGAAAGTGGGCGTGGCGAATTCAATGATTTATTGTAGCAATCATAAACGTTTAAAGTTATTTTCATTTAAGACACTATTAGATATTTACAGAGTTGCGTTGATTGTTATACTGACACGTTGTGATGGTTGTTTGGGCAATTTACTGTAGAGAAGATTTACAACATCCATCAGTCATATCGTCATATAACATTTAAAAAAAAATAGCTTCAAAATATAATTCTTAATCTAATGAAATTGGTTTCTGAGATATTCAATACAACAACGAAGAATCTACACAAACTATGTGCAATAACAAGTTTAAATCGCTCTGTTGTAGGATTGCGATTTTGTAGATCCTAGATTGATATGACCGAGCTATATATACTTATACATAATAACTTTAATTATATTGTTAGAAACGAAATTATATTCATTCTGTTTTTTATTGAGTGAAAAAGAAGAAAAGAATCGTCATATAGCGCAGGGCTGTCCAACTGGCGGCCCGCGGGCCGTATACGGCCCGCCAAATTATTTTTACGGCCCGCGAGTACACTTTACTATGAATAAATTGGTTACTAAATTATTATTATCAATATTAAAATTATTTTACTATGTGAAAATTTAAATCTAATTTGAATTTAAAGTAGGCACTATTTAGTTTGCGTAACTTTAATTAACCTGGCTGAATACAGCAGCAGTCCGTTTAACATCTGATGATGGTTGACTCAAAGTTTTTGGTTTCATCTTGGCCCCCGAAATGTTTGGTAAAGAAAATATGGCCCGCGGGCTGTGATAAGTTGGACAGCGCTGATATAGTGAATCGGATTCTAGATAAAATATTGGAATATTAGATTACATTATGTAAGGAGTCTTGTCAAATAAGGACAAGACAGCCACTTCGTCTGTCAAATGCCATAAATGCTGGCAGAACTTCTGTAAAGCTACTTTCGTGGTACTTTTGATCTTAAATTTGTGCTCTGTATCTCCACCAAGAAATATTATTGAGAGCTCTATTAATTCTCGGTAGTCATCTTTAGAAATTTTTTCAGTCAATGCAGTTCGGTAGAATTCTAAGAGCTTGTTAATTTCTGAAACTTCCAGGTACGATAACTT
>JAPWLS010002135.1:0-85116 GCA_028551675.1 Tineola bisselliella
CCATATATTACCCATTTTTCTAAGTTAACTTTGGGAAACACTGGTCTAATCTAAATATTGTTGCTGTAGTTTTGTTTTTTTTTTCAGGTTATGGTTACGGTTTACCCATATCGAGGTTGTATGCGAGGTATTTTCATGGTGATTTGGTTATTTTGTCGTGTGAAGGCTACGGAACAGATGCTGTTATTTATTTGAAGGTATGTTGGTAGTAGGCATAGTGGTTAGTTGTGGATCAGTCTGGTATAATACAACAATAATATCTTCTGTCTTACTTTAAAAATCGTTTTCAGTACCTCTCCCTAACTCGACCACATTCTCTGTTCTGCCTCTAATCTCATTCTCACTCCACCTTCTTCTACCCTTAGTTCTAAATCCTTCATACCTGGGAATCTGGGTCTTTGCTTAAAAGATTGGTTCTCTGGTCCTAGTTGGAAAATTCATTGGATCTATGTTGCAAGTATCAATGAAAACTCTTGAATATTCTATTTACACTTTATTACCAATCTCTTATAATCTAAGCACACACATCCGTTCCCATTCGCAACTAACCTCCAAGTCCTCATTCGAACGTCCCTCGCGTTCCTTTTTTGTTTCATTCCAAATTCAAATTTACAGGTTTATTTATAAAAATATATATACTATTATACTATCAACATCGCTGCCGCAACCTCTTTTCTATGTCGACAACAAATAGTATTGTTTCTTGTTTGCAAAGATGCTAAGATTCTAATGGTTCCTATTTTGATTAACACTAGATTTACCAGAGCAGTCAAAATGACTGGTGTTGCAAGTTGTTAAAATTCCTGCGTGTAACATTTCCTTTAATTCTTCTAATCTTCTTTACTTTATAACAGAAGAATTAGTTTTATGAATTTTATATTATTTTATATATATTTGTAACAAATATTTTAGTTTTTTGGTTTTGGTAGAAATAGGTATTATAGCTGGTAAATCTAGTGTTCATTAACTTTATTCTAAGCCAATATATACTGCTTTAAAGTTGATAGGTAGAAACCAAAATTATTTTTGCACCAATAGACCGATTTGTGTTGTTTTTCAGGCTTTATCAAATGAAGCGAACGAGTTACTACCAGTCTTCAATAAGACCAGCTCGAAGTTCTATAGGCCTTCTGCTCAGTTGGCCGATTGGTCCGGCACAGTGCACAATTTGAACTCCCCGAACAAAGATAAGGCTTCGAAGGAGACCACACAAGCTAGGTTGTCGTAGAATACCATAGATATAATTGTAATAAGTTTAGGTATACCTGTGATGTCAAAAGACCTAGTCGGTAGACCACAATCCGATTGGATTCCGAGTGTTGTCCATGAGCAAAGATAACTGTTTCCATAGACAAACGTCTCTAGGTAGCATTTGCAAGAGATATTTATGTGACTCAAACACCTATCCAGTGCTGTCCAAGCATTGAACAATTAATTTATCCCATTTCAGTTGCAACGTATGGTCACCCTGTCGTTTGAGTAATTGTAATTCCGTCTAATTTGTTTACATAAATAAACAATCAAGAAGGTTTAACTGTAATCACAGAATTATTTTACTATTAGCTATGATTTTGTGCTAAATACTGTGTGAATTCTATTATCGTCTTGGAAGAATAATAACGTTAAGTTTTGTCCCGATTTATTAGTAAACCATGGATATTCTATAACATGAAAGCACTATAACATAGTTATGTTCGTAGTTACGTAGTTAGTTAGATAGTAATCCTTGCTAACGAATAAAACCCTGGCCCGCGCGCCTATGCGAAGCGGCGCGCTATGTTAATTAATTTTTTTTTCGATAGTAATAATAATTTGTCCATCGATTAAAAATCTGTTTTTGAAAGAAAATTTAACGTAGAATACGATGGTAATACTTAAAGCTCGATACGAGGTGGGGGCAATTGGTAAAAATCAATTTAAAAACTTCAATCGTTAATAATAATCTTAAATTGTTAAGAAAATTTTTTCAAAAATATTTTATTCTTAAAGCTTGTTCTTTTACCTTTAAAATAATAGAAAAAACTCGTCTGCATCATAAATAGAACCGGAGTTGTGAATTTTTAAAAATTACTCTTCAAGCCCAAAATCATCAAAATCGCGAACTTTCAATCCTGACTAGCGTCTAAAATATTGTGAAAAGTAAAAAAATAAAAACTACGGATCTATTTTATTTCAATATAAATATCTATTATATTTCAATGTAAAAAAAGTTTCAGCCAAATCAAAAATGTGTCGGTCAGAAAGGTGTTCGGTTTGTAAAAGAATGCCCCATATGCAGTATAAAACTATTTGATTTTTTGAGGTTAGGTGTCATTATTGTGGTTAGATGCCACTTTATTACAGAAATGTGATAGGCATTGTCTGTTGACTGAAATATGAAACATCTTTAAACTTCATAATACTTTATATCTTCATAATTACGCAGACGTAGTCGCGGGCAACAGCTAGTAAGAATATAACATTAACCATATATTACAGTTTACAGCAAAACGTCATAAAATTACGCGATTGTAATGAATGGGTATTAATAATAACGGAATGCGCGTGCAATTTATTTTTTAAATGTCACTTGAACTCGGTAAACATTTACCCTAATTGCGAAGAGCATGTCAGTTGTAATTCACTTTCCCGGTTAATTAGCGTTGCCAGATTTAATAATAATTTATTTGTACTATACCTGAATTAATATCTCGAATTGAAAATCGAATTCAATCTATCTCTTTTGTTTATTTGTGCACACTTCAGAGATATATACTTAAATGTGATTTATAGAAGCCGTTATAATAAATATGATCATCTTTCCAGATGGTCCTACAATCAGACTGAGCAGTTTATAGGGAATTTTGGGAGCGAATTTGATTTGTGTTAGATTCTAACAGTTTTGTTTCTTTTTCTATCTCCCAGTAGCACAGGTTTTCGAACCTAGTACGGGGGCCCTTGCTATTTTTATGTACCAAAATTGTTTACATATAAACTACTTTTTTTTGAATTTTATTTATAAAGAACAGTCCAATTTTAAATACAACTGTACTATTATGCGTAAACTAATATTAAGCAAATTCAAATTATTTACTCCCGTCTGGAAATAGGACGCGCATTCTTTTTTTAAAAAATTATTTGAACTTCCAAAACAAAACAATATCGCTACAATTTATTATAAAAAATCGGTTGTCTGTAAAGTCGGTTTACTGACGATAGTTGAACGTGACAACGTCTTAAGAAAATACTGATGGAATGGTAGCATTTTTCAAAAGAAAATTTTAATTTCATTTGTTTAATATTTTGTATGTATATTGCTTAATATACAAGAAAACACTGACCAATGTCACGAGCCGCCTCTGAAGAGCTCACTCAAGTAGGAGAGAGACGGATGTCGAACGCTGCCGAACGCGAAGGCCGATTGTGCCTCTCCGCGCTCTCGCTTGCACTTCAAGCCTTACATGAAACGCCTCAGAGCGAGGTAACGCCGCATGCGTCATGTTTTTTCGTGCGTGCAGCCGGCTCAATCGAATTATAAGACGTTGTCACGTCAAAAAAATCTCCATTAAAAATTGAATGAAATTTTAATTACAGGATAGGACAGCATGCTCAAGATAATTGAATACAGCGTTAGTTTTGGATATTAAAGAAAATAACAATTGTATAGCACTCAACAAAATACTACTAAAAATATATAATTTAGATTTTATTTAGAAAACTAATATAAAAAAAAACAAAGTTTTAAGATAAATACATTGAAGTAGATTATTTTGTTACGTTTTTCAATGTTCTAAATAAAATTGCCTTAGGTTGTTGGTGTTATTTGCCTAAATATAAGTTTAAAAAAATACAATTCTAAATTTAAAATATAATTAATTTAAAAATCTGGCATCACTGCCCAGTAGGTAATCCGCGATGGAGTTAATTAAATACTGTTTATTAATTTTATCTGTCAAAACGTCATTTTATTGGCGACTTTGTAATAAATTTGAACAATATGAATATTAGTTTTAATTATATAGATTATTTCATTTTACTTTTTGTTAACTTTTCTTATACCTATATTTTTTTAAATTCCTCAAATAATAATAATAATAATAAATCCTTCATTGCTTTATCTTGGAGATCTTATCATTAATTTTAATGTATAGATAAACGAAGAAAGCCGAAGTGATGATTGTCTGGAATATACATATATTGCATTATTAATTGTCACTATTAAAAATACTTAATAAAAATTGAATGACGATCTCTGGGCCGCATAAGTATGTATGTAGTGGTCCTAGATTCGATTATAGATCGGAAAAAATCCATATTAAAGGAAATTATTTTGTTAATAATTCCCGCTACATTAGGTCTATGAAGGAAAATAACCTCCACCAACATGCAATCTTGTCTCGACGCGTATCGCCACTTCAGGTGGCATCATCAGGATACGTATGAGATGAGAATGGGAATTATACGCAAAATAATACAAATATATATTTTACTAGCTTTTACCCGCGGCTTCGCTCGCATTTAAGTGATTAAATAGGTATCAGAGATCATTTCAATAGAAATGAATCAACTTCAACATGATTCCAAACTATAGTTATAATTGGAAACTATAGTAAAAGATGTTTTTTTTTAATTAAAAGTATCCTAAGTTACTTTTAGTACCTCCAAAAATATGTGTACAAAGTTTCCTGATGATCGGTTAAGTAGTTGTTGCGTGAAAACGTAACAAACAAACTCACATTCACATTTATAATATTAGTAGGGATGTATGATATTGCAATAGAAAAAGTTTGATCACACATACTAGCTTAAGATAAGGTATGATATGTTTTTAAAATATTATTTTAAAAAACTAAACTTCAACTAGGTACGCTTGCAAAAGCAGAATAATTAATGAAAACATGGAGATGCATCGGAGGTAAAAATTTCTAATAATTTCCAATAATATGGGAGAGAGAACTTTTTAAAAAACATTCCTCCATTACAGGGGAAATTCAATAAACGTATAAAATGCAGAGGGATTGCTTGCGAACAAGGTACGCCAGATAGGAAATACCTGTTACTTTAAAAATTCCTTTTACAACGCGAGCCGGTTACTAGAAATAGATGAGGTGTTATTCTTGATGATTTTAAAACAGATTTTATTCGAGATAATTACTACATATTTTAAAGTGTTATTACGTTTATTTTGATTATTTAAGTTCACTAAATCACGAGAAAGAAAAACAATAAAATTGTGAGCCCACAGTGGGCTTACCACGAATTTTAGTCTGGCTTTCGAACCGAGTTCGCTTCAAGTGATTTGTATGGAAATTTGAGCAGCGCCACCGCGTACGGATTTGGAACTACAATATTTTACTAATAATAATACTACTTTTTGTTAATTTTCGAACGTCTCGATCTTTCGTTCATTTGATAGATTACTGGTGCTCGTTAGTCGTTAGTAAAAATTCATGATCCCGATTGCTAACGGATCCGTTTTACTTGTGACAGCTCGATTCGAAAGCCAGACTAAATTCGTGATAAGCCCACTGATTTCGCTTTGGCTTCACTTACTAAGATCGGAGGCGCTACCTTACACAAATACCTGTAGGTACTAAATTTTTTAGTACATTTTGTTTTAATAGTCATTATCAATCCATCTGTCATTCTTCATTATTACGGTATTTGAATAACGAAAAAAAAAATTTAAATGAACGTAATAATTTAGTATATTAATTTCATCAATAGCATCAATAGATTCGTATTTTTTTAAATCTATAAAAATAATGATTCTTTAACAATATTGCTACGAACAAGAATAGGTATTTGTAGCTCGTAGTAGTTGAGACTGCCAATTGAAAGTAGTCTACGTTTTAAAATGTTTAACCTCCGTCATTGAGCTAAATCTAGCATACGTGTTGTGTTTTGTTCATATAGTACCCAATTTTATTAAAATACTCATTAATTTAATTTACTTCTTAAATACAAATTATACTTTATAATACTTATTTAAGAAGATTTGTGGTTTTGACGTTTAGTCTGTCAGTGTCATCTTTCTTGTTTTCTTCTGGTCTTTTTATTGCCACAATGCATTGTGCTAATTATATTTTTAATCAATTTTAATCACCAATATTATCTCACATCAGTTTCTCTGAACAGAGTTCCAATTCATTTATTATTTTGCTTATTATGATCTTCAACTGTTTAATAGCGTGCTTGTACTGTCTATTCTAGGCCCCGGTCGTTCTTAAAATAAATAAGTAAAGAATCGATTTAAACGCAATAGAGTCTATGAGGAGTAATAATTTTAAAAGCTTAATAGTTGCAAGTATCAAATAAAAGAAGCTATTCCTTGTGGAGTCCGGGCAAGCTATTTAGTCTTGCTTAACGTACATTTTTGACCAGTGGGCTTATCACGAATTTAGTCTGGCTTTCGAATCGAGCTGTCACAAGTAAAACGGATCCGTTAGCAATCGGGATCATGAATTTTTACTAACGACTAACGAGCACCAGCAATCTATCAAATGAACGAAAGATCGAGACGTCCGAAAATTAACAAAAAGTATCTAAAATATTGTAGTTCCAAATTCGCACGCGGTGGCGCTGCTCAAATTTTCATACAAATCGCTTGAAGCGAACTCGGTTCGAAAGCCAGACTAAAATTCGTGATAAGCCCACTCGATTCCCCCCCGCTCGATTTCGGCTTAATGAAAATCGCATGCAGCTAATTTTTTTACAACTAAAATTATATGTAGATATAGTTTGTAAAAGGTTGTAAATTAGTGTTAAATAGAGAATAAACCTTATACGATACTTTCCAAAAAGTTTTGCGGTGTATTCAGGAAAGTTCACTTTGGGTATCTTCGGCCCAAGTTTTAACTAGCCAGATGCTACCCCCTGCGGCTCTCTACATCCCTGGGGGGTATGAAATCTGATTTGCTTTTAGATTAATACTGAATGTAATTTTTTCATGCGAATTAAATTTTACTTTACTTAAAAGAGCACTTAGTAGGTACATACGATACTTTGACTTTTTAAATTGTAAATATTTATTATTGCTAATTTATTTTATTAATTAAGACTAGAAATCGATTTTAAATATTTTCTATTTAAATTATTGTATACATATAGCAATGACAATAGCTAGTCTATCTTTAACATTTCACATACGACATTTTGTTTATAGGGACTAGGGGCAATTAATTGTTTTATGTACGTAAATAAGTTTCAATCATTTTTTGTAGCTATAGGTTAGGGAACATTTCAAAAAATCGCAGTGAGGTCGTCTGCTAGTGATCACGATCGAAAAACAATTTTGTATCGGAGTACAAATTTAGGGCAACAGGATCCACACTAAATGTATATTATTTCTGATAAATAATTTTCTTTTTGATATCTTATACAGTTTCTTTACCCAGCCTTTCGAAATGGGATGGGAGGTTCCCATGCACTACTCTATATAAATCGATAGATGAAATTTATTAAATACAAAAGATTACCAAATTTGGATTGATAACTTGATGGGTTCTTACATTGTATAGTGTAATGTCGACAATATAGTAAAATTACGCTATCTCAGTCTAACTATAGTACATATTATATAGTGTAATAAGGACGCATATATCTATACACAGCTTGAAAGCTTGTGATCGCGTGAAGTACAGTCTTTAGTTTGATAATGTAACACGATTTTGAACAAAAGCTTCAAGCAAATTTGCACGTGACTTTGCGATTTGCATTTTTTAACAGGGAAACTTTATTTCACTAATATGACTGTTGAATTTTATTTAGTAACCTGGACCATTCTTCTTCTAATGTTAAGCTGGAATTGATTGATGTCGTCGAAGAGACAAGTTGTCAGTCGTCATGTCATCGAAAAGACAAATAATAATAATAAATCCTTTATTGCTTTAAGCAACAAACTTAGAGCAATTAGCGATGTTATCGCTATCAGTAATTTTTTCAGGACAACCAATTGTAATAAGATAAACAATGTTAGTAACTGGTAGTGAAACTTATTGTGTATGTTGTTTTTAATCGCTTTCACAAAAAGCTCAATCAGAACAAAATCTCCAAACGTAGCCAATATAAATCTTTTTAAAAAATCATTAAACCGTTAACATTTTGTATGCATTAAAACGATGAATAAGAGAAGCCATATTTTGTCTTTAGTATCGATAATTCTACAGTATCGTTGTCCACTGCTAAGGTTGATTCAAAGATTGCGCTTTAAGGCTGTTTTCACACTCCATTTGTACCATATTCAATAGTGAATTGTTTTTATCAAGTAATTTGTAATATAATCTTTTCCAATGATATAAGTACTAGAATTAAATAAAAGCATATTTCAAAGAAGTCGGGTGGATCCTGAGAGGAGAAATTTTATATAAAACAATGCTATATTTCTATGATATCAATCATTAACTGTTAATCGTCAAATTAATCACGAAATTTTAAGAGCTTATAATGATTATTATTTTTATTATTATCTAGAGATATCAGATTTAACGACTTAGTATATATTTAATGAAACTAATTTATTAAGTAATTTAACATTTTAAGACACGTTTTGTTTTAAATAAACATGAAAATTATAAAACTGCGAGTGGTCTGTGAAACTGCGCTTCCATGGTTAAGGGTGAAAAATAAATTCATCTTAATATACGTAACTCAAAAACTAATTTAAAATATTCAATGTGTCATATAAAATAGAACAGAAAGTCTGTCATATAAAAAATACGATTAGCTTATAGAAAACATCGAGGATTTAATCAAGTGAACAAATTGATTGGTCACTCTAAACCAACAATCGTATGCAATATTTGACTACAAAGAGATTTTGAATTTTCTGACAGTTTCAATTCCACTATCGACGTCGCTTTTAACGAAGTGGTTCGAACATTTTATATGTACGCGAATTTATTCAGCCTATGTAAATTTTGTATGGCAATCTGTCTTTATGCCTTTTTATACTATAGGGTTAAAAGATTGATAAACTGAAAAAGTTGAAGACCAATTATTGATACTGAAGTCTGGGCTTGGTGTATGTATTTATATGAAAAAAGGGTAACGCTTTAGTTGAGGACCCCAGGAATTATTAAATGTAAAAATGTAAAATCTTTTTTTTTTCTAAACTTTATCAACTTAAAAAAAGACAAGCTATGACGGCTGCGATAGCGTACCTAATATACAGCTACCTCTTATCTAACCTAACCTTTTCGTTATTCGTACAGTCTTGGGGTCCTCAACTAAAGCCAAGCCGAAAAAAGTTTAAGTAAAAATTAAGAAGTGTTATATGACCAGTTCTTGGGAATAGTCTAAAACAAGCTTAAATTTGAGAATTGGCAAAGAAACCACGCAAGTCTGGCAGTCAGCCAGGCCCTCTGCAAGGTACCTCCGATAGTAAATTTCCCACTAACAACTGCATCTCAGAACAGTAAGCCGCAGATATAAGCTGTTCACGAAGAAGATTTAGAATCATCTGCGTTTGATATTCTTCTCTATTATAAAAGTGATATTATATAAATATATGCAATACTGTATAATAGTCTCAATCAGGATTTAAATAGGGACTATTTAGGTTTACTGTCAGCTAGTACATAATTTGACACATTTAAATAGATAAATGTGTAGTGAAATATTATGATTTATGAATCTACGTATACACTAAAATTAACGGTATGGCTTAACTAATTAGAAAAAATGATGATATTTAGTGTGAGCCAGTCAAAATATTATTTTAATTAATCCATATAATAACTTGACACTTTTGGTAAAGTTTTTGACAAGTCAGATGTTTTGATAATTCTTTATTCGCAGGTTTATATGTTAGAAAAACAAATATGCTTTATATCACCGCTCACATCGACAAAGTTAAGCTTGCCTATGTATAAAACGTATTACTGTTTTTTTGCAATAAAGAATTTATTTGTTTAGGGGCAATATTAATACTAGTTTTAAAATTTAAACGAATGAAAATATTTAACAGTATTGGTAACTTGTTTGAACCGGTTTCGCGTTCCTTTTACATTCGCATATCTCGGAGGTAACAGTGAATATTTCAATTGATATATAGTCAATAACTTGTAATATATAATATGGACTTATAAAGAAAGGTAAACCGAAACATATAAAGCAAAATATAGATAACAATAGATGCAACCCAAAGACAAGGCGCCAATATCTAATATTGTATACGCAGCACTCGCTAAGAAGCCGTAAAGTAAACTTCCAAATAACGCGACAAAAATAACAGTGGGCTTATCACGAATTTTAGTCTGGCTTTCGAACCGAGTTCGCTTCAAGCGATTTGTATGGAAATTTGAGCAGCGCCACCGCGTGCGGATTTGGAACTACAATATTTTAGATACTTTTTGTCAATTTTCGAACGACTCGATCTTTTGTTCATTTGATAGATTGCTGGTGCTCGTTAGTCGTTAGTAAAAATTCATGATCCCGATTGCTAACGGATCCGTTTTACTTGTGACAGCTGGATTCGAAAGCCAGATTAAATTCGTGATAAGCCCACAGATAAACACAACGCCGCCCGTCTTATTCCAATACTAGTACTTCGTCTGTTAGGGCAACTGTAGCTGGTTGTTGAAGGTACTTCTACCCAAATTAATATCCTACACACATCCTTTGGGATGCAAATAAATGCGCTCAATCTGCTCGCGGGTTATTATGCACATAAAGTGGCTTAGGGTAAGGGGATTAGCTTCTAGTAGCCGGGTAAATGATATGTCAACGCGGTCTACTTGTACGGCAGTCACTTGTTTTAGTTCATGTAAGACAATGTATTGTCTAGGTAGTTTTGTTGCATGCTTCGGAAGAGTTCCCGGCGCAAAAAGGAAAAGCTTCTTATCATAATTTTGGTCGATATAGCGTTTCTGTCAGACAATACAAGTTATTATTGGGTTCATCGTCCCAAATGTTTTATGTATGAAATGTTGATGGAAAAATTTTAACTTGACACTTTTGGTAAAGTTTTTGACAAGTCAGATGTTCTGATAATTCTTTATTTGCAGGTTTGTAAGTTAGAAAAACAAATATGCTTTATAAATCTAGAATTATTAATTGTGATTGATGATGAACATTGTGACGAATGATTGAAATTTGAAATGAAATTAAGTAAAAATAGTTTATTAGCATAGGCACTAAAGGCATGCGCTTGCTCATCGTTAGACCTCTAATGCTCCTCTACAATGGTTTTGGAAAGGCGTATGACGAGAAGAAGACCACAAGAAACTCGTCAATCATAGCCTGTACATGAAATAATGAACAAAAAAAACTGAATTTTAATTCAGAGAAAAAAAAGTTTTCACGGTATTGGGGTTACGTTTTATTTGTTGACATGTATATAAATACATATAAATAAACAAACGAATTAAAATAAAAACAGAATTGGACTCAATACAGATCATATATCAATCAGTGATATATTATTCAATGTTTAGAACAAAACAACAGACGTTTTCGGCAATAGATCAAATTACTTGAAGGCATTCGATATTAATGTGTACAAGGGTAAGCTGTACCGGTGTTGACAGTCACACCAAATGCTTCTAGAATTACGACACCTCAGGCCTTATTCTTATAAACTTATATCACAAATTTTATATACGAAATTTATGTTAAATAGTTAACCATTTGCTTTACTCCGAGGAGGAAATATTTAGCTGTACGTCTTCTTCAATTGTTTTAATATATGCGAGTTTTTAATTAGTTCGCGAGTAGGTGGGTATAACGTCCCTTCTGTCAATAAGAAAGGATAGCGATGGAAACGTAACTATTCTCATATGCTGGGCTTGTAGTAATGATTCAACGTCGTGACGCCTCCTTATCTTTTTTGCCTATTCAAGAATAAGTACTCCAGCTCCCCGCTTTCAGAGCACAATAAAACATTCAAAAACAAGATTTGATTTACAAAAGATCTCTCGACGCCTTTAGATTTACCGTAGAGTATCGGATTGTACCCAGTACTCGAGCGGAATAAGTTACAGACGAAAATAAGACAAAGATATTTCCATTCCCCGTGGACACCACTTTGTGTTTACATTCTTTATTTATTCGAAATGGAAATTGTTTAGGATTAATCATAAAATGGATGATGTTTGTTTTCATTAATTCTATTAAAAATTAGACTAAACTGTTATCCAATGAGCGTATTTCTAATAATTGTTATACTATACCAATATATTATATAACGACATCTATAGGCGAAATATGTGAACTAAATATTGTAAGTAATTTAAAAAAAAACAGTTCGTAGCATTTATTTTTATTAATTTAGCTATTGTAGTAATAATGAGATTGATTTCAAAATAATAAATTTATTATAAAAATATAATAAATAAATTGACTATAATTAGACTGCGAAAATATTTAATTTTAAAATATTAAATTTCCTAATAAATAATATAACTTACTCATGAAAACAAAGTATCAGTAGGATAGTTTGGCATTTTTATATGTCATAAAGAGAACGAAGTCAACAGAAAGTGCCTGTTCGGTAAATATATTGATGCATCTAAAGAAATAAATAGCCGATAACACGTTTTCATGGCGGCCGTTTTCAATTTAAACGCTATATAGACATTTACGTTTCACTTGGGATTTTAAATGGTATTCGCTTGTTTTAAGGACATCTAGAGTACTAGAAGTTTAGTTCCCTGTTTATTATACACATTAATATAAATGAAAAGAAACTATCTGATAAAATAAAATAAAAAGATTTAGTACTCAAAAACATGCTGGTTTTAGTGATCAATTTCACCAAGGGAGGTCTTAGAGTTTTTAACTGATATATTATCGAGTTGGGCTGATTGTGTTTTGTTTTATGATTTGAAACAAGTTATTCATTGAAAAAAAAAAGATTATTCAAAACAGAGTACTTCAACCTATATAGGGTTTATTGCAGATTCTAGATAGAAGAGAAGTACACGGGGTGCTTCGGAAATGTCCGTTAGTGAGCCGGCAACCGTATTTCCTATTTCGCAACACTTTATAGCTGAGGTTATTCACTCTTTCGCCTCATATTTTTGGTTCATTTAACGCAACATACATAAATTGCTTAGTATTGACACAAATTTGTTTGTATTTTTAATATTATGGGAACATTTAAATATCTTTAGAGTAAGCTTTGTTACGGATTTGGGCGTTGTAACGCTCCCGTTCTTATCTCTTAGCAAAAGATACCCTGGTTTGAAATCAGGGCATCTTTTGCTCATCAAACGAACTAGTAAACCGCATAATACGTTTTAAATTAATTACATTAGAGATGTTTTTATTGGTGGTGAGGGAACATTTAAATAAATCTAATCAACGCCATCTGTTGGCTAATTGAGGAATTCAAATAAATTGTTAAATGTAAAATAAAAACTAGTAATGAAACTTATGTCAATGTTTTTCTAACAAAATTGTATTTCTATGTAAGAAAGCAACTACTTACATATCTTTGCATAAATATCTGGCTAAAACTCGTCCCATGGGTCCAAACAGAAAGTCGAAATGGAAGTAAACCGTTACAGATTAAGTTCGACCAAACTATGTGAATGAGAATATCTGAAACGATCCTATATTTACTGTGACTTCCATAGTTTTAAATCCTTCCATTTGTCCATTGATTTTTTATTAGAGATCTGAATTCTGATAGATACTGGATAGGTAATTATTTGTTTTTACTAGTAAGTTTGCGTAATGGGTTGCTGTGTACATTTTTAAACTTTGTGCCTAGTGTGGTTTGAAACTCCCAAGTGCGTATACATTCTTTGTTATGCAGGGGTTAGTTCGTCAGTTTTTTTTTGCTACACTAACTTATGTGCTGTATGACGAATTCTAATTTGGATTCGAAGCATTGTGTGCGTTTTTTAATTTTATATTATAAGCTTGTATCACTTCTTATTTATAAGGTTATTTCGAAAATCAAAAATATTTCGCATAGGCTCTACAGGCAATACCTATTATATCCTCTTTCTTTATTCCAGCCATTCTCAAAGTGTGTTCCGCGGAACCTTAGGGCTAAAATACTGCATAAAATACTTACCAAATGGAGATTATAAGGTTACATCTAAATATTCCAACTAAATATTACGTAATATTACATTGCAATATGATTATTCATAAATACATATAAATCAGTATTTTATAATTATATTTAGGTTTTTCCTTCGCCAAAAAAGTTTGAGAACCGCTGCTTTATTCTATCCTATTCTATAGGCTAACTCTTGTGCGTAGTCAGAATTCATGGATACGACGAGAAGAAATCACAACAAAATTGGCCAATCATAGCTTGTACAATATAATGTTAGTCTATTTTAATGATACATTTTTGCTTAAATTGTTTACTTAAGAACAGTAAGCAAAGTTCAATATTCTACCTTCAATCTATTTAATACATATTATTGTATACTAGCTGTTGCCCGCGGCTTCGCTCCCGTTAAGAAGTATTATTATTAATTAGGTATAGTTTTTGCGGCTTTGTTTTTGTTTAGCGTGTGTAAAAACGTCTTCATCACAGTAACTTCAATCTTTAATTTCAGTTCAATCAGTCGAAAATCTAATAAGATTTATACAAACTTTCATCCCCTATTTTATCCCCTTAGGGGTGGAATTGATCAAAATCCTTTCTTAGCGGATGCCTACGTCATAATATCTACCTGCATGCCGAATTTCAGCCCGATCCGTCCAGTGGTTTGGGCTGTGCGTTGATAGATCACTAAGTCAGTCAGTCAGTCAGTCACCTTTGAGTTTTATATATATAGAAGAAGAAGATTAGAAGAATTGTATTACTATATGATAGTAATGTACTATGTGTATTAAAATGTAAATCACGAAACGTCTCCGAGCTTATAGAAGATTTCTCACAGGAATTCAATTTAAAAATCTTCGTTGCATGCATGCTTCGCAGCGGTCAGTACGTGTATATTTTGGGCGAACCAACGGAACGAGTAATTGCTATTTCCTCTGCACTACGAAAATCACAGTCCTACCAACTGAATTCTGGACTTGAACTTTGTTTTGCATTTTTCCCACAAAAAACATTTTTCTGTTCTATAAACGTAAATGCAAATATATTTACGTTACTCTTTATTCTAAATCCTTCACTTTAAAAGCTGTCTCCTTGTGGAATGATTTACCATGTAACCTTCGCAATGCTCCGTCTCTTTCCATCTTTAAGAAATCTTCAAAAGAATATTATCTCTCTTCCTAGTATTTATGTATATGTGTATTATAGTATTATTATTGTCATTATTATCTTACGTATGTATCTATGTAACATGGTATGTATTGTGTGTAGTTCATGTTTATCTATATTTGTATCTATTTATAACTCCCGCTATTTGTCTTCTGCATTTCTCTACATTTTCAAAGTTGGTTGCCTGGAAGAGATCGCCACCATCTCCTTACTCACTTACTCTGTATTATTTTTTCTCTATTATTAAGTAATAAATAAATAAATAAATAAATTTCGGTATGCCTTGAAATCATGCCGTAATAGATGTCATTAGCAAGTAGATAAACACAATTACTGTTATTGTCCTTAAATTTGTACAAACTATTGCACATTTCTGTTCTGAAATGCTGAGGAAATTCAGTCCAAATTGAATGTAATTAGTTCAAAGGTAAAACTCATCGGGAAGTTTCAGTTGCGGATACTTAAAGAAATTCCATGAAACAGATGCAGACGATGTGTTCTGAAAAGTTTTTGTAAACTTCCTAAGAGAATTACAGGTACGAGTTTCAATTTGAATTTAGTGACGTGATGCACTATTATCGATAATTTTGATTATATGAACTATGAACCAAACGGCTGCAAAGCTCTCGAAACGTTAGACTAAATCAATGAAATAAATGCATATAATCTTTAAATTATATGTGAAATTATAAATGTGGAGGGATCGATATAATTTACATCACTATTTATACTACGTAAAATTTTATTATAATACGTTCCGCTATTGATTTAACTGTATATATTTATTATTTTGTACAAAATACATCTTGTTATAAAGTAGTCAGGATTCTATTGAAATACTTAAAGTGTTTAAAGTCGAAAATCCATTGATCTTGTTCCAATAAATCTCAGTTTAGAGTTCTGTAAAGTGTCTTCGTTGAGTAAAGTTTTGTTCGGTTTCAATTTATTTTTAAACATATCTTTGGTCACAATATTACTTTTTAGGTGAATCGGGAATGTGGTTAAACTAACTTAAAAGACTTACACAGTCTCGCCGCGACCACGGTGGCTGGATGCATTCGAAATATTAAATTAAAATTAACGTGACATTAAATAAAAAGTATTTTAAATAAATAAATATATATATATATATATTACTCGTATATATATTACTTTTTATATAAAATTAATTTTTTTAGACAATAATTTTGAAATAGCTTTTGAGATTCAGTTAGAATTTAAAAAAAGAATTGTTTGTTGTGATTATTTTTAGTATTAAAAAATGAAACGCTGTGGTTTAAAATAAATAAAATACTAAACTTCAAATCTCTGTCAAAAAGAAATTAAAGAAAAGTGTAAGTCTACATTGTAACATATAAGTGTACATTGTGGTGTGAAAGCTTCTCATGAAATGTGCTATATCACCAGTTTACAGGAAAGGTTGTCAGGACAGAAAATGGGATGTAGAAAATGACTTCAATGTCAATAGCCTTTAACAGGCTTCGATGGCGTAGATCGGATTTACTGTAGTTGGAAACTTTGACGCGACAAACGTTATAATAGATAATAGGGTGACCATGATTTTGTACAAAATATTAGTTTTTCTGGTGACAGAACTTCTAATTTTGTAATGTTATATGTGACCTATTAGTTTGTTAGAATGTATTTCAAATTATATAATACAGTGGTACCTCGATATACGAGTGCTCTGATATACGAGTGTTTTGAGATACGAGCCGCCGAGCGAGCGATATTTTGCTTTGAGATGCTAGCAAGATTTGAGATGCGAGGAATCGCACACTACACCGCTGCTCACGACCCCGACATGCGCCCCGATCTACATTCGCAGCAGCATACGGTGCTTTGAGATACGAGTAATTTGACATACGAGCAAGGTTACGGAACGAATTAAACTCGTATGTCGAGGTACCACTGTATTATCATTATTAATTGCTAGTATTTATTTTATATTTTTTGTTAATATTATAAATATGTATGGCGCTAAGAATTTGTGGTTACCCCAATTCATCTGTTATAGACGGGATTTATTGAAATGAGATTAACTATAGACTTGTATGTTTAAATTAATTAAACCATATCCGATGTTGATTATGAATGATAGTCTGTTTTCTATTAACACCTATACCTTTCTCGCTCACTCACGCACTAGTATTATAGTTGTATTTCATATATTTTATTTAGATATTAACAGAAGCGTAAATTTATTGTTAAGATAGATAGCACATACTTACCATAAGCTTTCAATTGGCATGTATACTAACCTCTTTCTATTTTCAACTCTCTTACCTAAGTTCTTTACCTCTGCAACAAAGTATAAGTAATGAAGTTGTCCACGTAAAAAAATCTCAAATATTCTGCCTATTAATTTTATGGGTATAGTTTCAAAACAATTTATTCAGTAGTTCAAAGTTAGCTAGACTAGAATTTCAAGCTATAAAGTAATCACTTTGAAAATACTTGAAAACTTTTCGATACTGTTTATCAATGTAATTTATACCACCTTATAAACTGACAAATAGAGTATATATTTATATGAACAATTTAATTTTGTGTAATAGTGTGTGTGGTTTTGTATAGAAGCTTCTCAAGCTGTCAATGTGCATCCATTTTATGTCAAGTGTTACTCGAATATCCAGAATGCGCGATGAAACGATTACAGGCGAAAGTAATGGATAATTTGAATTTTTCGAAAATTCTGTATAGAAATATAGAATTGTTACATTAGTTAACTAACATTATATTGTACAGGCTATGATTGGCCAGTTCCTTGTGATTTTTTCTCGTCACATACCTTTTTGAAATTTTTAGTTACAAATAATAACTATATTGCATTTTAATAGTGTACTTTATAACGTGGGTTGATGGTTGGATTTCACTTAATATCAAGACTGAAATAGCTTAAGAGACCCCGTGTTCGAATCTCTCAAAAATTAAGCCGGTACCAATGTAACTTTGTTATATGTACTTTGGTCGCTCAATGCCTATAGTATAATAATATAGGCACACAAAGAGTGGTAGGCAGACTGATGATGGCATTAGCCCAGTATGTCGTCCCGGGGTAGTACCACCACTTTCAAGCGGAACACCCGTGAAGTGACCTAGTCGCGTTTCGGGATCAGCTTGGAAGTAGCCGGGATAACGAAAGGAGTGTGCCCTGTCAATTTCGACGAAGCACATTCGTCTCCTCAAGCCGGCATAGTGGGGTCGACTGTTGCGCCATAAGAATTTAGGAGTTTAAGCTAATTTTTTGTAACAGTTTACCTCTCTATTATTTTTATTTGACGTTTTAAAACCTTTACAGCTATAAATTACCGCATAAATTCGTTTATGTAATTTCACTTCTTTACTAATATAATTTTTAAACATATTTCAATGTCGAACGACATTTTAAATTATATATAAAACAAAAATCAATTTAATAAATAGTTAGAAACATTTGAAAAAGCATTAAATATATTGGTTTTCCGCTCCAAATAAGAATGGGGCCCAATCGGAAAGGCTGTTGCAAGCAATATTTTCAGATGGACGTATGTTTACGGTTACATTTTCAGACAAATCTTGTTCAATGCCAACAAATCGATGTTTCACATACCTACCTATAGTAAGCTTCTATATTTTGCAGTCTAAAATATTATATGAATTTATTTACAATAATTGAATATAAAAATTAGAGCATACCTAATGTGAATATTTTTCTATAGCAGCCATTCTCAAAGTGTGTTCCGCGGAACCCTAGGGGTAAAATACTGCAAAAAATACCTACCAAAGGGAGATGATAAGGTTACATCTAAATATTCCAACTAAATATTACGTAATATTACATTGCAATATGATTATTCATAAATACATATAAATCAGTTTTTTATAATTATATTAAGGCTTTTTCCTTCGCCAAAAAAGTTTGAGAACCGCTGTTCTATAGTATAGTAAATAAAAAAAAAATTAAAGTCTTCGGGTCATCGTACGGGAAGGGTGAAATTATAGCCTATGTTTAAATGCAAAGACATTATTAATTTCTTATCATGATGAATTTTATACCTTTAACAAACTTGTATGTATGATTGGTTCACTGTACAAAAGTATAAAAACTTTGCTTTCACTGGGGACAGTGGGACAAACGGCCTGAAAGCAGGACATATGGTCACGTGAAGTATACCCCGTCAATTTCAACAATCATTAACCTTGCAACCAATAAGGTTATACTTTACACAAACTATGCATATTAAGTTAAAGACAACATGTAAAATTAATACTGCTCATTATCTATTTATTAAAAATAGAAATCCTCATTTACTCCGTAAAGCCAAACAATACGTGTTCCATTAAAAAAATATCACTTGACGAGAAAACTTTTCGCCCCTCGGCAAAACTTTGATTGTTAAAGATTGTACACTTAAAATGTCGTGAATAAATGAAACGGAATCTTGTTTACTGAAATTTATTAAGAATTTATAAGAAGTACAATGCGTAGAGAGCAACTAAGAAAAGTTTTAGAAGTATCATTTTTTGTCTTTATCTCTTTAAATTATTACCACTAACTAACACTACTAGAATAACGATAATCGCGGTAGAGTGTTTAGCTAATTTATTGCACGTAGGTCTGGCATTCGGTTCTCGGTTAAAATATTTATTCTTGAATATATTTATAAATTACATAACACATTAGAGTTAATATATTTTGAGTTTAGATGTTTGTGCTGTCCCTATATAAATCGATATATGTCCATAGGTATACAAAATTTCATAATTTAAACCGAACTCGAGCGGCTTATTTTATTCTCATTCTGCGCTCGTAAAAGAAACGTCAGCCTCTACAATGACTTCGAAAAGGCGTATGATGAGAAGAAGACCACAAGAAATTTGTCAATCATAACCTGTACATAAAATAATAAACAAAAAAAGAACTGAATTTTATTCAGAAAAAAAAATTTTGTTTATTCAGGCAAACTCTTAAATAGCGTCGTAAACAAAATTAAACAAAAATAAAACACCAATTGTTTTTAATAAAAAATCACGTGAACAATTAAAAATAAAAAAAAAAACATTTTATTCGTATGTAACAAAATTGTATCGACATTTCCATGAAACTAAGTGGAAACATTTCAAAGTTTCGTGCTTGAATAACGCTGAGTTTGTGCTACATCGTAGCGGTAATAGCTACGAAATTTGGGTTTTTTCTTTCTTCTGTACATTTTATATTAAAAAATAAAAGAATATAGATATATCTAATACTTATTTTTATATAGCGATATTATGTTATATAATCATACAATAAAATTACTAAAATTATATATTTAAAAGTTATAAATTTCCTTTACGCTTCAGAGTTTAATAAAAAATCAATATAGCTGTAATAAACCGATACTAGAATGAAATGGAGTGTTTACTAAACATTCATACATCATTAATTAAATGTAATTATTATATGGCAGTGTCTTTGTCCGCGTTTGTGCGAACGCTGGTATCGACTGGGCGGCGCCACTGCTCGTGCTGCCTCGCTTCATCACGGCGCCGCTGAATTCGGCCCCGTTCGGCCTTCTCCGTGAACCTTCGTCCCTACTCGACACCCCCAACACTGGAAATTTAAGGGCTGCGTTAAGGATTTTTCGACAGGCGTGCTACGGCCGCCAACATATCACCATGGGCTGGCGGCACGGATACGATAACCAAAAGATTTATTTTTCTATAAAATATTATTTTATAATTATAATGTAGGATTGTAGCTTTAACTACTTTCAGAATTTCATATAGGTATATAATACATTTACTGTTACTAACTGAAAACCCACTGACGTAAAGTTTAAAAGGAGTCTAGTTTTCTTGCTAAAAAGAAGTGGAGCTCAGGCAATTGTCGTCTGAAAAAGGCGATAGTAGCAATTTCCCTTTGCCGACAACCCTTTGCGAGGTCCGGGCACATGGCGCAGGCCGGGGTTGCGGGTGACGCGGGCGGAGCGGCAGAGCCCGGGAGCGCCCCGCCCGCTAGTGGCGGCCTGCAGTCGCGGCCACCGGCGCGTGTCGCAACGCTTCCGCACCGCCACCTTACGGCTAACCTGTTTTCTTAACTAAAACACCAAAAAAAGACCCATAATCTGTGTTTATAAGTATTGTTTTATTATTTGACCGATCTTTTTAAGGATGGTTTTTAAATAGGCAGTGAGTTGAGCCGTCCGCGCGGCTCCTTCGATCGTTTCGTTCCCGGCATGTGATGTAGACGTTCGCTTTTATAAAATGATGGTGTTCAAATCAGTTGTTTACGTTGGGGTTGGTAGTTGATAAGTGGAGTCAACGCTGGCATGCTAATGTAAGTAACATTTATAATTATAACACTTCATACATTCCATTCTGTACCATTTGAAAAATTCTTTCAGCGAGTGTAATGGATGCTTGCTCTTAAAACGTAATGAAAAATAGGAGCCAGCTCTTTCCTCTCTCTCTTTTGTTAGCCCGTTCATTGTCTGATTTGTTTAATATTACGATTTTAAAGTTAAATAAGTAGACACTTCTAACACAACTTTTACACATTTTAAAGCTCTGTTTTCTGCAATGCGTCAGAATAAAAAATTAAATTAGATATAAAAATTAATGTTTTTGAAAGGAGAATTCCCTTGAGGCCGTTATTCGTGATTCTATTTATGAAGGTATGAAGTAAAAATGTTTTGACGTTAGGAAGTTTGTGAGAACGGGAGCTTCAGATTATAAAATTAAATTTATTTATTATTAAATTCATTACATGTGTATGTTGCATTATCCATGCAATATCAGGGCATCTTTGAACACATAATCGTAACGACCTATTTAAATTGCTCGTTCACGTTTTTTTTCACGCTGAAAAAATTTATAACACCTATAAATTTAATTATACAATTTTCATAAAAACACTAACGGAATTTTTAAAAATTGAATGTAATTTTTAAAATTCGATCTTTAATATTAAAAACAGTCGCTTGCAATATTCAACAAGGGTCGTAGTCTTCAATTATGAAACTTTCGACCCCTTCCCTATAATTCTCGGGTGTTGAATATCACAATGCTTTCAATATTTACTTAAATAAGTAATTAAATAAAATTACGACACGGACGTAGCCGAGTTCGAATCTCTCAAAAACTTCGCACGGTACTAATGTACCTTTATTATATGCACATTGGTCTCTAAGCATTAACTTGGTAAATTGAAAAAACAAAACAACTCCTAAATATATTACGTTTTATAAATGTATATTAAATATATATAAATTCCTAGTCCCAAATAAACACCTATTCGACCGGGAACTGAACCCGTGCCTTTGCGTAATAAATTGGTCACCTAACCACCGGGAAACACAGCAAATTAAAAAAAAAACAATGTAAACTTTTTGTTGTTGTAAAAAAAACAACAACATATAATAACAAAAACAGTAATAATTAATATTTAAAATTTAATTCGTATTTGGAATATCCATTAGAAGACAATTAATTACTAGAATGTTCCAACAAAGCTTTCATCAAAGACAGAGAGATAGGACAGTCGGTCAAAGAGAGTTGGGGAGTAGTTTTCAGCAACACAAGATATTCCTATCAAACACGTTCATATATCAATCTCAAAATATATACACTATTATATACATATATCTAACTAGAATTTTATACAAATAAAGGATTTTTATTAGAAGCTTTATAATTAAAATAAAAATTAATAAATTTATAACAATTCAAAATTATTTAATAAAATCCACGAATTATAAATATAATGGTTATATGAATTTGATAAGAACGTTATATATGTTCTTAATGACTAATACGCTTGATTAAGGTTAAATGAAGCACATTGTGATATATGTATACGTAATTCGTTCTCCAGAACATTTGGTAGAAGCCTACGTATACCACCTCCGTTATGATTAACTAAAACTATTGCCCACATATCTATTCTGTACATACTATATGTATATTATATGTGCTGAAGAGTTTGCATGTTTGACCGCGTCTATCTCAGGTACTCATCTCTGATTTAAAAAAAAAAACCTTTATATGCTAAATAGCCAGATTATTAAAGAAGAGTAGGTTATATAAATATAAAACCCATGGAAAGAGGTCAAAGACATCAATCTGCCTAAATCTGGATACGCAGTGAGTACTTAAGTTAGCAAATTAAACGCAGCTAATATATAGTATGTAGATTAAGTGTGTTTTTACATGCGCGTCTTTTGTTTCTTTATAGACGGACTGGAGGTAGCGGGTGTGTTGTGGACTGTCGTTTCGGGGCCTTGATTCGCGAGGCAAAAGTGTTCGGGGCCTCAGTGTACAGGGCCTCACGACACGAGGCCCTGGGGCTTTCGGTCTGGCGACTGCGCAATGCGGTAGCGCGAAGGCGCGGCCGAGCGGCGGGCGGGCACTCGTGCGCTTTCGGCAATGTGCCCCAATTGCGCTACATTGTAAGTATTTTAATATATAAAATAATCATCATGAAAGTTTGTACACATATTTTTGAAGGTACTAGAAGTAACATAGGATACTTTTTATTAAAAATACCTATATTTTTTACTATAATTTCCAACTGACTATAGTTCCAACTGTTTGAAATCATATTGATTTATTTCTATTGAAATGATCTCTGATACTTATTTAATGACTTAAATGCGAGCGACAATAACAATTTTACAAGAAATAACTAATAGTAGCTAATTGAGAATATTCCAATTTTAAAAATAAAATAAAATACCTTATGTTTAAGTCACATATGTACATACGTATATCTATAACATGTATATTGTAATCGTAGACGTAATGCTTGATGCGGCTTAACTATAACCACATAAAAAATCTGCAGGCCTTCTATCACGACACCTAAATGATTCGATACTCAGTCGCAAATGAATTACGGAAATATAGTTAGGTGCCACCACGAATAGGGGCGGTGCTAGGAAATGAAGTGGATTCGAACCAAGGAAATCGCGGTAACAGAGTTTAACGAAGCTATTCAATGCGATTTCCAGGTGAAAATAATTTCATTCATTGATCTAGATTCACTTAGTTAAGTAGATCCAATTTTATTAATAATTTAAAATAAAAAAAATGTAATTTAATAAAATTTGATACTAAGACGAACAACATCATAAAACCGATATTAAATCTCATAAAATCTTATAATATATTTGTATTTATTTTACTTCATTATTCATCATTAAACCTTTTATAAATTACAATTACTGTAAAGGGATATACGCTGTCTACCCTCAAATGAGATTGTACGGAACTCGGATAACAATATTATTTAGTACAAGAGCACAGTACAGTACTCATGAATGATTTATTAAATTATTTTTATTCACAATCGCCTCGGAAGCCGACCGCGATACATTTTCTATCTACTTTTTAACACAAATAGAAACTGATGGAAATAAGTAAGTATAGTATATACCCCTATATTATATTCTCTTAATATAATGAACTTAGATATTTATATATATAGTTTTATCACCAAAAAAGCGATCTCTACCAGGCAACCAACCTTAAAAGAAAATAGTAGTACTATTTATACAAAAATTATGATATAATAAATATTAGTGAATATAAAAATGTACCGAAGAAATGGAAAATATTATTAAATTTATATATTATTGAACAACATTACGATCGGTTTTAATTTAAAACTAAATAACACAATATCTTTTAAAAAATCTACTTAATAAATAATCTAATACTTTCTTTGATCGTAAACGTAACACTAAAATAGTACGTAAAAGCCGAAACCTCTACACACAACGTCATAACACGAGCCCTGCTGGAGAAAATTTAATAAATATTCAAATAAAGGACTCCGAATGAGCCTTGAAGGACGATGAGACCTCTCCCTCCCCCGCCCCTCGTCCCGGACATAATAAACCGAGAGACTATTCTTGGCGTATCAATGTTGTTTTAATATGAAGAACATTACGTTTATGTTAGGCTTTTATTTTGAATATCTCACTGTGACCATGATGGCTGCAAAAATAGTCAAAATTAAAGCAAAACAATTGAGGAAAATAATAACAATAATTATTATTATTTATTGCTGAGCTTAATGCCATTAGATATTATCAGTTAACCATTAGGAGGGAAATGCGGACATTGGACCACTAAATATGCTTAATAATAACTAAATATATAATTACGAAGTACATATATGTTAACACATATATGTATATAGTACCAAAAACTAAAAAAAACATGTCTTTGACATTTCTAAAAACTGAGTTTTATTTCAATAAGCTACGTAAGTAAGAGAACTCCGTCTAATATTAAGATTCTTGAACGAAAACAATTGCTAATTTAAATTTATTACATTAGATACAAATGATTATGTAATCGTGTTCAAATCAAAACAAGAATTAACCTCTTGGGTTTTTGCTGACTAAACAATAAACGGTTGCGATAAGCTCAAGTGCTTGACGAAAAAAATGAGGAAAATACATCGGAAAAGCGATGTCGTTCTCTTCACTTTGAAATTTATGTGCGACTTAGCGGAAGCAAGCGCTTGAAGGATGGACAATATTGAAATTTCTATCGTAATTAACATTTTTAAATGTCATGTTTAAGGCTCTTGTAAATACGTTTCAACTAATTTAAAACACATTATTCGATTTATTATTAAACACCTGACTCTTTTTTTACAAACTGCAAACAAACAAACTCAATGTTTAATGCCAAACACTTTGTTTTAACAATTTAGACCAGCCATTCTCAAAGTGTGTTCCCCAGAACTATAGGGCTAAAATACTGCAAAAAATACCTACCAAAGGTAGATTATAAGGTTACATCTAAATATTCCAACTAAATATTACGTAATATTACATTGCAATATGATTACTCATAAATACATATAAATCAGTTTTTTATAATTATATTAAGGCTTTTTTCTTCGCCAAAAAAGTTTGAGAACCGTTGATTTAGACTACAATATATATTAAAACAGTTCAATTTTCAGCACAGATAGAATAAAAACTTAGAAACAGATTCATTAGAAAAATCGATATAATTATATTCTCGCGACAATATCTATTATTTTATGAGTTAGTATAGATTTAATTATATTAAATAAAAAAGAGAAATGTAAAAAAACAAATGAAATCATAGTATTATTGTCACAGAATCTTAATTAGAAGTAGAGAGTTCGTTGGAGATTAAAATAAACACACTTGTTTTTTAATAAAAAGAAACGCAAGGAACGTCGAATGGAAGGGGGAGCTTACTCGCATGCGGGCGCAATCACAACATTGGCTTGATGGAAAAACCGTGTTACGCTTAACCGGTGCTTCACACAAAAATTAGTCATCCAGACCCAAGCTATTCCCCATAGACCCACACATGTCTAATATTTAACCCAAATATATTATTTTATACCCATCTCTAATACACAACATACTTACAGTGAATTTTAACTGACATTAGTATGTTAAGACAAGATTTTTTTTACAATTTCATTGTTTGTTTTATACTGCTATGACATAAGACCACGCTCCATCATCAAGCTCGCCTTCGCTATACCGGCTCGAGAAGACAAATGCGCATCGTCTAAATTGACAAACGGTTACTTAAGAAGAACTTCGGACGAAAATACGTTTTCTACTCAGGAACAACTATGGGCTCGTAATACGAAATTACGGATTTGATAGTGACTTCAGGACGGATAGACAACTCAGGGCTTATTTTATGGACGTTTGACAGGGCTTTTTACGGGTTTCTATGTCAAAATTCACGTAAGTTACAGAAGTGACGGCCGTATCACGAAACTTCGGATATGCCTGAGTAGCGCCCCTGACTCTGAAATTAAAAATTATTTTATCAACCCTAGAACATCCACGTAACAGAACTATTATATCATATTTTTTTCAGTTAAAAAAACTGTATAAATTTCTCGTATAAAACACTAAAATTCTAATGAATGTGTTTCGTTATTTAAAATTTTGAACTCAACGTTTTTATTATTTTAAACATTTTTCTTCTAAGAAAAATTGATACAGATATTATTCTAACTAAATATTTTCATAAGGGAAACATTTTCCACTAATATTCTTTCAATGAATAGAGGATTTTTCCTCTCACAAAAGCGACGCCATTTTTGTGGTTTTGAGGAAAATACATTGAAAAATTATTTCCTACGAAAAATTTCAAAATGGCGTACAAAGCAGCAATACAAACCAAACATTCAGTAGCATGAGGCTTTCCTTTAAATGGTATGTTCTCATGGAATACCAGTATTACAGCGCCAAAGGCTGTATTATTTATCCCCAGCCCAGTTTGCGGGTAGAACAGCACTAACTGTAAATAAATGAGCAAATTTATGGTTCAAGTGTATTGTGATTCTAAATTCGATCACAATTTGTTTTATAATCAAATTTAATTCTAAAACATATGACGTCAAGTTACGTAAATATGAACGTGATTTTTTACGTTCACATTATTTAGTGCCAGTCATACCCATTTCAAGCTAATTAAATTTCTCATACCCAACATCAGCTATTATTGAATTAGAAGACGCTGTTAGGTTCTTTAAAGAAACTCGTATAAGGAGATGACTCAGCATGTTTAATACGGCATTGTGGTTGTATTTGTATTATTCAACTTATTTATTCATTTGTTTGTGATCGGATTGCGATTGTTTCACTAAACCAAGATTAGTGTTCCTTTGATCGTAGGAAACACGGTTTATTTAGTTTCAAGAGTGGTGCGGCAAATAAGTACGGTCTCTGCGACTAAAGAGTGGGGGTTAGATTGAATTTTTAGACTTTACAGGAAGTTGTTTTTTGAAATAGTTTTGTTTGTATCAGCGACATGTCTTTCAGTTGGACATTAATGTGTATAAATAAAATTATTATAATATTTATTATGTATGTGTATATATACAGGGTGTCCCGTAAGTCAAGGACCAAGGAAATACTCAATGTAAATGGTTTTTAAGATCTTTTCTGCTTATGAAATCCATATCTGCGCCGATAGAAAAAATTCTAAAAACCACTTACATTTAATATTGGCGTTTCTAGGAATTTGACGCTTTAGTCCAGTTAAATGTGTTTTTTCAAATTGACACTCGATTAAATGTAATACTATTATACCTTTTTGGAATCTGTGTGAAGTGTAGAAGTTTTTAAAACAATGTTCCAGAAGGTTGTCATACATTTTTTTTTCACCAGCGTCAATCAAATATCACATTGCAAATTATGTAATTCTAAATTTGCATACGTCTTAGCTTGTAATTTTTATGTTGCCAATAATTACTGATGAAAAACACATTAATTAGGTAGATACATGTTTTTTTAACGCCCTTAAACAATAAAAAGTAGGAATAATAACAACAAATAATAATAATAAAATATTTTGTGTGCGCAGTCAGAGAAATTCCAAAAAATTAAAAAAAAATCATATCTCAAAAACTACTTGGCCTAGGACAATAAAATTTGATGTTTCGGATAGGAAATTACCCCCTCTATTACCAGTATTTCCTTGGTCCTTGTCTTACGGGACACCTGTATATT
The DNA here is from genome assembly GCA_028551675.1 of Tineola bisselliella. Lineage (NCBI taxonomy): Eukaryota > Metazoa > Arthropoda > Insecta > Lepidoptera > Tineidae > Tineola > Tineola bisselliella. The sequence continues at coordinate 28,645 of JAPWLS010002135.1, forward strand.
ATTTTGTTTCTAGTTTTAATATTGGATCTAAGAAAAAAGTTTTTTTAGAACGTATTACTTGAACTAAAAACAAACCTAAGTATGTGAAAATCGAAAAAAAAAACCTTATTGTAGGTACTTATTAAATAAAAATCACAATATTATTGTTTAACAATATAAATAACGATATCTATATTGTAACTACAATGTTACAAACCGACACAATTACAGCAATAATGAATTGTGCATAAAATTTCAATTTACTATCAAAATAAATTTATCGCATTCGAAACGTTCATCATTATGTTTCAAATGACATCGTTTCCGTTTTAAATCTTTCATTCAGGTTTTAGGGTTTGTTTACACTCTTACCGTACTTTATTGCAGTCTATTTAAAGTTATCTGGTAAAAAATCAGATACCAGAAGTACAAAACGTCAGCTGTAATAATCCAATTAGAAAAATACCTATTGTTACTACTAGAATTACTGTATTTTTTATTATTAATTAAATTGTTTTATTTATGTTATTGATGCGAATTAATAAAAAATAATTAACAATATTCGATATGATTTTCTTCCCTTTAAACTTATTAAAGTAATATAAAATAAATGTATTTAGTCTTTAACAGCCCTTACATCTGAATTCACATGGAATGCTTTTAGAATTGTAATGTGTGAAATTTCATCCGACCAATGCTCATTTAATTACATTTTAATCGAGTTTTATTATGTGAATTAACAACGGCTGAAATTAAATACAAATAGACATTTGATTTGTTATTTAGATCTATTTTATCTATTGTGAAACCGTTTACACTTGTTATTTATTATTTTGTAAAGCATTCTTACCTTAATCATAGTACCTTATTAATGCTATAAAATGGTTATAGGTACTATATATTCATTTATAACAAAATATTGTATGATATAAGATGGTGTTTGTATTTATTATTGCAGACACGCACACACTTATACACGCACGCACACAGACACGTATTTATTACTTTATTTTTATATAAATACATGTTGGTATTAATGTACGGAAGAGCACTATCTACAGAAATACAGTCCTTGAAATAGTTCTGTAGGTATTGTATATAGGGCTTAGTATTTAATGAAATAAAAATTAACATTATTATTTAAATAACGTAATGTGTTCGTATTCTTATCGTGTTAGAGTTTAATTCATAGCACAACTTTAGTTTTATTTAAGTTGTATAACGATTTGTTTTATACATATATTCTTATAAGAAAAATCATACTCAATAAATTAATACAAAAATTAAATTTAACAAAAGAACGCATAAAAAGAAGTGTTATGGTGGATAATGAACTGACGATTAATATAACTAGTAAAAAAATATTTCCAAATTTAAATATGAATTTAAGAAGCATATAATTGGTCTGAGTGCCTTGTGATGGTGTTGTAAATATTCTAGTACATATAATACGATATATTTAGTCCATGTATGTTATGTTTATTTATAATATTTTTTTCTCAATTAAATGAATTTATGTAATTCTTTTTTAGTAATTAAATATCTTAAACCTTCTAGGACGATCTCTTTGAGTACAATAGCTGCAACAGGATGCTCTAGAAAATGGTTACAATAAACTACTTGATAAATGTGTGTATGAGGTAGTTAGTTATAGTATGACTTTAAAGTTGGACTTTGGTTTGCTTCTACTATTGTTAGTTATTGATTGGGTAATCCCGTCAATTACCAATTATACGTAACTGAGCACGTTCGCTTTATGAAGTATTTTATATCTCGTTTTGTTTTCCATTGTACTGTATTACATAACCGACCGGATCGTTTATTCGCTACGCTTAATTAATGTTAAATCATAATTACATAATACCTTTTTGCGGGATCCTAAAATAACATAAAAAGTTTTCCTTTAGCGATAATTAAATAATAAAACGTATTTAATTCAAAAATTTCAAGCAGACTACATACTCTGCCTCCAGCATATACGATTCTACTAAGAAAAGTAAAAGAAATACTTGTACATTCGCTCATTTATTTATGAGGACTGCCTTAGAGGCTCGGCTGCCCGAGGCCATTAGCAGGACCGCTGTATCCGTCCTTCTCTAACCAACCATAATTTCCAACTTTTCATTTCCCCTCTCGTTCTGTTTGGATTTTCTAGAGCTATTATTCTTCGGGTTAAAACACTTAAACTTTCCGCTAGTGTGGAAAACGTCTCAATAGGGATCCCATTCCATATTTATGTATCTACTAATGGTTAACCTATTTGGCCATTTTGGTTTCAATGGTTAGATCAAGAGATTTTCTTTAGAATAAATCAATGATGTTTTTCTCACTATGGAAAGGCTTTCGGGGCATGTGGCTTATAGTTTCAAGTGGCAGTCGTTTTGAAAGGTCTGGGATCGAGCCTTGGATAATGTGAGGATTCTCCCGGTTAGAATATATCAAGGGTTTTAGGTTAAGGGTGGTATTAGTTTGTACTGTTAATGGAAATGCGGTCAAGTTGTTTTATTTACGTTTCATTTAACATCAAGTAGTTTGTTCGACTTGGACCTTAATTCGTTTTCGATTTGAAAATGGAGACTATAAGAAGTTGTATACAAGAGAAGTAGGCAGAGATAATTTGATTATTTCAACGACAAATTCTTTGTCTATGATTTTTTTTGAAATTAAAAGTTGTGTTTAGGTCTTATGTTCTTAAACCTGTGCTATTTGCATTGATTGATACTTACTAAAGGTCGCTGTGATACTTAAAAATATCAACCAAGTACTAGAGACCTAACAGGCCAATTGAAAAGTCCCCGGTCTGGCACACAGATGGCGGAGCTAGTATTAAATTCATATGATTTTTAGTTAGTACCAACCTTCAAACGATACAAGTCAAAATTTAACATCAATCCGACCATTAGTTTGTGAAATATTGCGTTGTGAGTGTAGCTACTTTTGTTATTTGAAAAAAGATGAAAAAAAAGAATTTCATGTGCTGATAAAATATTGCTTTTTGAAGGGAAAAATACAGTTGAAGCAAAATCTTGGCTTGATGAAGAGTTTCCGGGGTCTGCACCAGGAAAATCAACCAACATTGATTGGTATGCTAAGTTTAAACGTGGTGAAATGAGCACCGAAGACGGCGAAAGCAGTGGACGCCCAATAGAGGCTGTCACCGACAAAAACATAAAAAAAGTCCACAAAATAATTTTGAATGACCGTAAAGTGAAGTTGATTGAGATAGCAGACATTGTGAAGATATCATCTGAACGTGTACATCATATTATTCACGAATATTTGTACACGAGAAAGCTGTGTGCAAAATGGGTGCCGCGCGAGCTCACAATCGGTCAAAAACAACAATGGCAAAATTGCATGAATCGGGCTTCGAATTACTTCCGCAACCACCGTATTCACCAGATCTGGCCCCCAGTGACTTTTCCTGTTCTCAGACCTCAAAAGAATGCTCGCTGGAAAGAAATTTAACGCCAATGAAGAAGTAATTGCCGAAACTGAGGCCTATTTTGAAGCGAAAGACAAATGCTACTATAAAAATGGTATCGAAAAGTTGGAAGATCGCTATAATCGCTGTATCACCCTCGAAGGCAACTATGTTGAACAATAAAATCGAATTTTACCTAAAAAATGTGTTTTACTATGGTAGACCGGGGACTTTTCAATTGGCCTGTTATATATGAATCATAATTAATAGCAAATATCTGAACTATTTCAACACTAAAATGATAATTTATTTTTTTAATACTGATTTTATATAGTGTGGATAGAATAGTGACCTAAATCTAGATAGAACAGTCGCTCCTAATTCTACCCATTCATCATAATTGTTCAAATGTATATAACTTTCGCCATAATTTCTATGTTCATAATCAATAGGTCTAGTCTACGACCTAATCCGTTTCGGTCTGTCGGCTTCAACAACTCGGAAATCGAGTTGGCGCCTCAAACCATTGTTCCATATTATCGGGTAGACTTTGAATAGATGATCAGTTTATACAAACATGTTTCTTCTTCGTAAGAAATGAATGAAATAAAAATAATTTATCAGTATAGGATTAAAGGTGTGCGCTTGCTTACCGTTAGATTCTATAATTGCCTTCGAAAAGGCATATGACGAGTCAATTATAGCCTCCTCAATAAGGCTAATATAAATATATAGATAAATAAAAAATAAACAGTAAAATCGTATTTCTTTGTTTGGATAAACGATTATATTGTTCTATACAAAATATGTTTTATATATTCCTTATTTTAATCTAAACCCAATTATAAAACATAATATGAACAAAAATCAATATTTGAAACAGTATTTTGTACTTTACAAAGATAAATAAAGTTATTGAAAAAGGTCGAATTCGAATTAGTATTGCGTTAATTTGATTGGCTCAATATAAAATAAATTATTTTTATTGGTGAATTGTTTTCTTAGGTTTTGCGCGAACACGTTCCAAGTAAAAATTTCATGTAATTTTCTATAGCGTTTATTCGATCGTAAGTTTACTTTAGATGTTGTATTTTTGTATATTAGTACAACACGTGTGATTAATTTGATTCTAAAATAACTATTAAACCCGTCACAGAGGGTATTTTAGTCCCTTCAAGATCAAACCGCAAACACAAAACAAGGTACCTAACCCAATTTACCCAAATTCTTCATTTTACAGTTCATCCATAATTAACAAAGTAAGACCTAGGGTAGACATAGGATTGTGTAAGAAACTTAAAAAGCTATTTGGTGCTGAGAAGATCTCCCAAAGGTGTAAGTTCGCACGCAATGCGGTCGATGTCCGAATTAATAATAAATAGAAATTTTGTCCTTTTAACACTAGAAAGACCAACGCCGTCAATTTGACGGCACGGCGATTTCATTCTTAAATATTTTACAAACTATTTTTTTGTTTCTTTTCGTATTTTACTACTTTTCCTAATTTGTTATTGTCAGCTTAAATCCATATAAAAAACTATTATTATATTTGTGGTATATGAGATTTCTTTACAAATACCTATTAAGACCGCACGCCGTCAATGTGACGGCAGCGATATTCTTGTAGTAAACAAAGGGACTTTTGTTTTATTTATTTGAATTTTGAGTTGTTATTGTTTGGCTTGTTTACATTACACTTAGTAGACGTTGGTTTCGTTTAGTGGGCAGTCGGGATTTGTTTTTTTTTATAATATAAAAATGTGTCGCAGTCTCAATAGTTCCCAAATAGAACAAGAACTGTCGCTATATCGTGACATACAACAAAATGTGTCAGGTGATGAAAGTGGTGACGATCTATCAGACAATCTTTGTGAAAATTATTATGAAGAATTTCAGCCGGAGCAGGTCACTTCATCTGAAGACTACGAAGCAGATTCCTCTGCTCAGATAACAGTATTATTGTAAATTCGTGCAGAGGACGCGTGGTATCTCGTAGATCAATTAGCGGCGGGCGAACAGGACGCGGTGGATGTTCCAGAGACCAATACATCCCTTACTGTCTATCAATGAAAACCAGGAAAAAATGTTATTATTTTGAGTACTTTGCACCCAAACGTTAACATAGGTATTGATCAAAAAAACTGCCCGAAACAGATACATTTTATAATGAAACGAAATTTTGGTGTGGACATCATAGATCAATTGGCACGAACGTACATCGTAGGAACTGGAAGTCGGAGATGGCCTGTTCATGTTTTTTACAATATCCTTGATTTAGCAGCTATAAACTCATGGATTCTGTACCGAAAAGTCACAGGAATAAATATTTCTTGGCATGATTTTATCCTTCAACTACGAACGACCTGTTTGAAAAAAGAACTACTTCAGCTATGACTCAAAGACAAGAAAGTAATTCTGAAACAAATGAACAATGTACTACAAACAATAAGAGGTGGCAATATCAGGTCAATCGTAATTGTAAAACGGATAAAAACTGCACAATCTGTAAAAAAAACTGTTTGTGGAAAATGTATAAAATATTTAAAAAAAAACTATTTTTGTTACAAATGCTACTCAATTTAAATGCTAGAATGGTTAATTATTACTAAAAGCCAACACTTGCTTAATTTCAAACTTATGTTTAACCTTGCATCTAATGTGGAACATAGAACTCGAGTGACCTGATATAAAATCAGCTCTAGACTAGTTATACCTGATATCGAAGCCGCGGCGCCATGGCACATTTTGAAGTCTTGCCAACACTGTTTTATGTAGTCAAAAACACGCATATGCGCCAAGACGACGTGGCTGGCGCATATCTCACAAAGGAAGGTTTAATGCATCGTTGCTTTTGCATTTATATCGGGTTAGCATTTTGGCTTGGAACATATTTTTTTATTTAATTACGCCTTTAAGTTAGGGATAGACTAATAATATCGCCAGGTTCTATTAACACTAGAACTACGAGCCGGTCAATATGACCTATTTTTACCAACCGGTTAAAATGACCGGATGACTTGTGCGTGCAAAGTATTAAATATAACTCAATAAATTGATTGTAGAATTGTAAATAATAGAATCGTGACAAAAAATAATAGAGTAGGGTTGTATATAAAAATTTTGGGAAGAATTTTTGAAACCGGTCATATTGACCGGTTAGTAGTAACTAGTGTTAATATATTATACATAAATGAAATTGTTTTTTTTTGTTGAAATAGCTTCACAATATCATGAAAAACGACCATCTCATAAAAAAAATCTTAACGCTTTCTTATATACTCAATACAACAACAAATCTACACAAACAAACAAAACACAATAACAACTTTATCAGATATAAAAAAATCAATGTTGAGCAACGCTTATCACGTTGAAATGCCCTCAGACAGAAGGACTTACCATCACCTCAATGAGAGTGGTACATTCTAACACCTAAACCCAAAGCATTTTGTTAAGGTTTATTAAGTTTTGAAGACACACTTCCATTGTAACTCTCAACTATTTAAATCTTGTTTATTGGGGGTCTCTTTATTACCACAGCGTCCGAAAATTTCACCTTCACGCGCTAGTCTTTTGTTTTACGTATAGCGTTAATTACAATGAAAGGTGTTAACAAGACTTTTGGTTATATTTTTAAATACAATCCCTTCGCGTCTTTTATTTGTTGTATGTCTATACTAAATTAATGTGGTTTAAGAGAGGAGGCAACTGTTACAATAAATAAATAAATAAATTGCAAAAAATATTTTTCACATAGGCGAGCTTAATATCATCGGCATTATCTACCAGCTAACCTTTGTCGGTGTGAGCGGTGATATTTAGTGCAATGTGAAGAAAATAATAATTAAATATATTTAAATACATACATATTTATGAAGAAAAGTTATAAGTGAATTAAATAAATAGTAGAATTAAGATATATTTTGTTTTGTATAAGGTCTATATATATAGTAGTCTTTTTAGAGTTATGTCAGAAAGATGACTAACCCAATCTAATTAGATCTAATTAGAATTCATTATATTATTACTTTTTATACCAAGACGGGCTAATCGCCAAAACAAATAATGTCACCTCCGTCATAAAATAAAGTTATGTTCATTCGTTCACTATTCTTAAAGTAACATAATAAACGTACTCACCGTGAAGTACAGCAAACAGACAAGCTATTTAACGGCCCAGTTAAAATTTAACCGCATGGTTTCACGGCATAATTTTGGACGTCAACTTTTGATGTGTGCTATTATGAATAGATTTTGTTTCTGTATATTAGTTAAAGTTCTTTTGTTTGTGAAGGTATGTTTTGAGTACATACATACAAATATATATACATGTTTACCCATAGGTATATAATATTATGACAATGCCCGTATACAGCAGCTATTCTTCTACTATACGGTAGATTTATAATATATTATCATGACATTAGTATGTAAGTGGACAATGCTAGTATACAGCTAAATCAAATTGATAATTATTAAATTAATAAATTTTTATATTTAATTTGTATTGACGAGTAAAGGCGCGCTATTGGAGCTCAATCACTAAAAGTAAATAAATAAAAATATATATATTTATAGAAACCTGGCATATTACCACACTCCACCATATAAGTTAGCGGAGACAATTATTACTAGAGATGCAACAGTGGCTTCCACTATACCGGCTTGAGGAGTCGAATGACAGGTCAAAGCGACTAGGTCACTACTGAAAAGTGGTAGTGGTGCTACCTTGAAACGGCGTAGTGGGCTAATCATGAGTATACCAACCACTCTATACGTGTCTATAAAAAAACTTGTTGCTTTACTACCTAATACATATTAATTTTGAATTTTATTTTACGATATTCACTCACACCTCGCATTTGGTTATTTTCCTTATATTTTTTTCCTTACTCAGAAATTTTTCCTCTAATCAATTCTGGTTCTCAAGGACTCTCGAATGTTTAACAAGCTTTGTTAAATACGGAATATATACAGTAATATTTAATATTCGTGAATAAAATTGTGGTGAATAAAATGAGATGTTTTTTTTGAGAGATGAATCATTTTATTTCATATTTTTATAATAAACCAATTAGGATTGAAACCAATTAGATCGATAATACGATAATCACATATAAAATGTACAAGTATAATTTAATTAGGCTTGAAAGAAAATTTATACTGAATTTAAATAATTTCTTAGAAACAACTAATTTAAGATGACTTTATTTGGCTTATTATATTATTAACGTTTCGAAGGCTTTGCAGCCATTACGTCGTGATCACGTTCAATGAAAGTACTAAGAATTATACATGAAAGTGAATTAAGTACCTACCTATATAAAAGTTATTATTTTATAGTACAAAAAAATTAGTTATCTAGCAACGATAATGTGTCTTCTATCGTTATAGGATGCACTTTATATTTTGTATGCGGGTTAGTGCTTGTATAGAAATACGAATACCCTTGCTATTAAAAGCAAATTATTATTATTATTAAATAAGTATTTATTAAGTAAATAATTATTAAGTAAATTTCAAAATAAGAACTAGCTCGAGGCAAAATAATAAATAAAGAAGCTAGAGGTAATAAATTTATTTATATAAAAAAATTACGGCGTAATTACAGTCACAGGATCTAAGAATGAAGTGGTAATGCGACGTAATCCCCCAGATCCTGATGATCTATCGATAACATTCATTATCAGAATAATCCGTTCAATTAAAAACAAAAGAAATATGGTCAACATAGAACTGACGAAAGACATGCTCGCGATGGCTTGGCAGAAGTCAGCAGTCAGACTCAACTCTTGTTTATGTAATAAATCGTTAAAATAAGCCATTTCCAAAATCATATGCATGATGAAATTCACGAAAATTATTAAGCAAAAATGATAAATTGTACAGTAGTTTTCTAACTTTTCCCATAATACCTTCAACACGTTTACATCATCGATAGGTTTTAGAAGCGAAACTGTGAATACCATCTCAGTGAACATTACTATACAAATAATTAAACTAAATATGTTAATCATTTTCAACATTTAATTATTGTCTTTCAGAGAGCTGAAAACAATTCTTTTGTCTTTAAAAACTTCCTTTGTTGTGTCTTTATTGTCTTCGCCTTAAGTTTTTAAAATGTTCCTTTCGAGATCTGTAAACGCTGATAGTTCGACTTCTATTAATTCTATGTTTCCCACGTTTATTTTTGATTTAAAATCTCTTCCATAAGACCTCAAGCTGCTAGCTACGGATTTGCTTATTTCAATTATATTTTCAGAGAACAATTTGTACTGTTTAAAACTGTCAGAACTCCGAGCGGTTACTTTCCTTGTATTTTCTCCTTCGTAATTAGAAAATTGTTGTAGTTTTTCAGAGTAAATGATGAACTCAAATAATCTTATTGTGACGAGCAATAAGAAAAGGGAGAAACCGCCGAGAAGGTAATTTCTGTGGGCATTAGTTGCGTTTATAATTGACAATATTTTTTCTTCTGAACAGGTCCGTTTTCCCTTACAGCAGAATAACTTGTTTAAAGTTTTAGTCGGTAGAACGAGCCCGTAATAAAGTACTATGAAAAGATAGAGAAAAGCGAAATTTTGATACAAAATATTATTGTAAAATTTCTCTTGGAAATCCTTCACACGTTTTCGGAGGTATGTGATGTCAACAGTCGGATGTAGTATTAATAGAAGCAAGACCATTTGAACCACATTCACAATTAGTAATAGAAAAGATTGTAAATCTAAAATGAGCATATTTTTTACTATTACATTTACACAAAAATTTTGCTTGGCAGTTTGACATTCATTTTGTATTTGACGGCTTTGTTGTTTCTTTCATAAACTCTGGGCGATTGTTACAAATATTTTTAGACACTAAACTTTAGTCTCTATGGATTGATATTAATCATTGTAATGTTTTTGAAAAACAAGATTTTGTTTTTGGGAATTGATCTGAACTATAACACGTTCTCAATCAAATGTCATTTAAATTTAATAAATAAAGTAACTTTTGTTCAAAAATTTTACAATTCAAATTTTAAATTGTTTTAGCTATTTCAAAAGAAAATATCTTCGCGTACGTGTAGTAGATTTTGTCACGCGACATATGTTTTGCTGATGCCATACAGTCGGATACGCATGGCGCTCCCTGCATCGAGTTTTCTAGCACATCCACAGGTACTATATGGGGGAGATAGTTTGAGAGCTGACACCTCAATGTTAAAATGGTGAGATGTGCACTGTAATTCAATCTGACGTATGGGTAATGACAAATCGAAATAAGCGCCGTAACAGCCTTATTGATCTTAAAATATAGATTAGATGTTGTCCAAATAATAGGGATTTGTTTAAATGTTTTTTAGTAAGTTTAGATTAGGGATTCTTAATTTGGGATTAGGGAATTTTATATGTTTATTTATTTTATTATTTATTTAGCATAAATTAATAAATAAATTAACTGAAATAATATAGGTAATTCTAATTAAAAAAAAATGTTTCGTCGCCTCTCAAAGTATTAAGAAAGAGAAACAAGTTATTCTATCTCACTTTGCCGGTAGCTAACACGTGGTAAAGACACCCCAGGTGAGTTCACACCCAACACCCACTAACACCCTTCGTGGATGAGTTGCTCCCCCCATAAACATAGTATTCAAGCTTTCGTATCATTCCTAGTAGTTCCAATCTGTAGTTCCATGGTTCTCATTCGATTGTTATTGGATATCTATCTAGAAAATTGACGGTACATTTGTTTGTTTTCTTTGACTTCCTTTCTGATTAAAAGTTAATAATTGGTTAGTACAAATAACATTATACTATGTAGCTTTTCCAATTAGAATCCACTGTAGTATTGGTGAATAAACATTTCAATGGTGGAACCCTAATCACAGTAGTAGACTAACATAATAATAATAAGAATAAATATTAACTAGATGTAGAAATTAACACAGTAAAAATAAAATAGTAATTATATTCATTCATTAGCATCCGTTGTAGATAAGACTACAAGACTGATATATTATTATAACATTTATACATCATTATTCCTACAAAAAAAAAATAATTGAAAAGACTAAACAATAAAAAATAGTTATTATTATTACTATACGAGGTTTGAACCCGCATTAGACACCAATACAATATAGTTCAATAATTATCTAATTAATACTGAATCGTGGAACAAAATCTAAAGCCTTAATAGGAAATACAGTCTCATCAATACATAGCCTCATCAATTATGCCAAACTGTTGACTCTATTACAAGCAATATTTTCAACGCTGTTCTGGTCCAGGGAGAGTGGAGTTTAAGGGTGAACGTTTGTCGGAATTTTCTCTGTTCAAGTGTTTGCACGTTGAGTTTTTAAAATAATAATATTTATATAATCAAATATCTTGAGGGAGTAGGTTATTAGTACCGTTTGCCATCAGAGGCTTCTAAGACACTACGTATGATTTAACTCATTTAAACACTTTTTACGTCTTACTATAGCGTTTATTTTGACTAATTTAATCCGATGTGTCAACCGCGACTCAGAACAACTACGATAGTAAACCGCAAAAGGTACTTAAACCACCTGAAATATCCAAGTCAAGTATGAAAACTGGATCACCGTGGTATAGCTAAGAGACTGCTTTTCACATATATTCATTTGTGGTAGCATAGACCTCACTCTAGTATTTAGTGGAGCAAAATAAATGGTAGAATAAAACAAACGTACTGTTCGCTTTTTAATTGAAGTGGTGGTCGAGTCGCTTCGGTGCGAGTCGCGGTATAACCCGAATGACGTTTAGTTAGGGTTCGCCAACAATCTGGTTTAGATTTTAATCTTTTAATTAATGACGCGTTCAATAGGTTCTCTTTGTATTAAACCTTCAGCTCGCAGTTTGTTTAGTATAATTTTGTTTGCGATCTATGCAACTCATTGTTTCATAATTTATTTATGAATTCTGGATCGAATATGCTCTCCTATACTCTATGTTGTTGAACAATAAGTTAACAGAACACTTTATCTATAAACTTTGTGACATTTAATTTCCTTTTTAAACGATTAATGAATACTATATGTATTGCATGACTATAGAACCGTCGAATTAAAAGAAAATCTCATCGTTCTTAATTTAACTTCCAAGCTGATCCCGAAACGCGACTTAGGTCACTTCACGGGCGTTCCGCTTTGTGTGCCTATATTATTATACTATAAATACGTTATAAAGAAAAAAGAGACAAAGAATATAACTTTCGCTTTTTTGTAAGCGAAAGTAATTACCCATATATATTTTACTCGCGTTTAAAAATAAAGTACATTCATTATTTTTACGTCTTTCTAAAAGTGGAAAACTGAACCAATTGTTGCACGCTCTGTTAAAAGGTATATTCTTTCTATATTCTGAACTTGTTCTCTTTTGCGAACTGAAACTGTTTTCAGTGATAACGTAGTTTTTTCTTACTTTTTATTTACTATTCCACCACTATGTGAACGTAACGTAACCTTTTCTCTTTAAATGCTTGCTGTATAATATCGGAAGTAAAAAACAAGACATTCACTACATAATGTTTACTATGAGCTCAACTTAGATTCCTTCAAGAATTCGCCATAGTATTACAAATTGCATTCTACATTTAAAAGGTGAACTAAATTCGAAAGTAAAATAAAAGTTGCACTTTGTTATGTAAAAGAGAACACGTTTCGACTTCTAATGACGTCACGCATTCGACCTCCACATACACACACACAAACAGAACCTTTTGTAATTTTCAGACGGTATAAATAAATTACATGTGCGTGGGTGGGGGTTAGGTTCTGCGTTTCGTTCTTTATTTCTAAAGTTGTTCAAAACGATTTTATATGTCCCTTCCCTTGTTTTGTTATGCATGTTTTAATGGCTATACTTTATTTATATTATCACTTTGATAGCCTTTGTGGCGGAGTGAATAGCCTACTGTTTCGTCACGTGAAAAATCTTAAGTTTGATTTCGAATAAAACTAAAATAAATTATATATACATACTTATAATATATATAAGTATAATATTATTATTACTACTATATTTTAGAGACTTTTTTTCAATACAAAAAGATATCAAACATTCAACTCTCTGATTTTGATTCCAAAACATATATTACAACTAGCTTTCACCCGCGGCTTCGCTCGCATTTAAGTCATTAAATAAGTATCAGATATCATTTCAATAGAAATGAATCAATATGATTCCAAACAGCTGAAACTATACAACAGTTGGTAGCTATAGTAAAAAAAAAATATTTTTTTTTAAATAAAAAGTATCCTATGTTACTTCTAGTACTTCCAAAAATATGTATACAAAGTTTCATGATGATCGGTTAAGTAGTTGTTGCGTGCAAACGTAACAAACAAACTCACATTCACATTTATAATATTAGTAGGGATTTCAAACCTATAAATGTATACATAATATAAAAAAAATATTGAGCTCATTTAACAGTCTTTATCGGCCTATTACAAGACGTCTAGTAAAGCTTTGAAAAACAAAACTGCTATAGTAAGTTTCAAATTAGTTTAATCATCGAATAACCATAGACATCATTACAAAATTGTTTTTCTTCATTTCAGGTAAGTACCCATCCAGTCTTTCAGCGTCTGCGTGCAACCCATGTCGATCAAGCACTACAAGCAATGTTAAGTAGTGAATACTTTAGCCTACATAAATAATGTATTCTTTTAAATGTATTGGAAAGGAATGTTTTTATATTCAATTGGGGCGGAAATAAATCAAATTAACATTTTAATTAAATAGAAAATTAATACCGTTTCAATTTATTGTACTATACTGAGCTACTCTTTGTAGTAGGAGTATTGGTACTAAATTATAGCTAGCAGTATTTGGGAGATTACGACAGTTCTTAGTGCGCTTATTTGTTTTAATTGGATAAAGTTTAATGCATGAAACAAAAATCAACTTAGAATCCTTGGAGCCGAAACTAGTGTAAAAAAGTGTAACGGTGAAAAGAACGCAGATGTACATCTTAATGTCTCTTAATGTTGTTAATTATATAAATATAACAAAATATCGCCTTCTAATAATATTATACACTTTGCGATCTGTTTAAGTCTACAAAGTACTTTATGTTTACAAATTTGTTAACACTAGATTTACCAGACCAGTCAAAAAGACTGGTCATGCAAGATCAAATTAAAATTCCTACTGCGTTACACTATTTTCTGTAATTCTTCTAATCTTCCTTAATTTATAACAAAAGTTTTATGAATTTTATATTATTTTACATATATTTGTAACAAATATAAACTTTTTTGGTTTTGGTAGAAATAGGTATATTTAAGCTGGTAAATCTAGTGTTAAATTACAAACTCATTTATAATATATTTTTTTAAACCTTAAAATCAGTCCAATTTTAGTCAATCAGAATATCATATAAGTATTTATTTTATAAAAACCTAGGTCTTATGGTTGTGCTTTTTATATATTAATATTTGTTCGAAAAAATGTGTTATTTTCAATGTCTTAGTTAGTAATGCTGACCTTAGCTTAATCAGAAGAGTTATATATAGTACTCTAATGTGTATGCCATTATAATCGATGTCTTCTGTAAATACACATTTATAAACAACTAGCTTTTACCCGCGGCATCGCTCGCATAAAATAACAAAGTGGCATCTAACCACAAAAATGACACCTAACCGCAAAAAATCAAATAGTTTTATACCGCACATATAAAAATGACAAACGGAAATAAAAATAAATATAGATAAATACCAAACAGCTGAAACTATAGTAAAAAATAATATTTTTTTTAAATAAAAAGTATCCTATGTCACTTCTAGTACCTTCAAAAATATGTGTACAAATTTTCATGATGATCGGTTAAGTAGTTGTTGCATGAAACACTTAACAAACAAACTCACATTCACATTTATAATATTAGTAGGGATAACTATAACTGTCAGTTCGAGTGCTACTCAAATTGTATTTCTCAATACGAATATATATAACACAACATTTACGCATTCGAAACACAAAACCGACGAGTATAATGTCAATAAAAAGTAATTTATCAATAAGAGATATTCGATTTTATCGAGAAACCAAACGCTAAGAGAACAATAGATTCTGTTTCCTTTAAGAATGACATAGAATATATATCTACATACAAAATATACAAGTAATTGGCTTTGTTTTATTACGACCCGCAATATTCGTCCCAAGAGTTAGGACGAATTTCGTAATTAGAACTATTATTTTTATTATATATCAAAGACTGCTAATGACATCTTCCTTTTACATATAATCTCTTAGTTATCTACATAGAAACACTTTTTTATGAGAATGGACGCAGAAAAAGAATTAATAGCTGTTTTAATTTTTTGATAATTCAAAATACTGTGAGACTCAAAATCATTGTAGTATTAATAAAAACAATATGGGAACGTACAGATACAAACAAATTCTATTTAGTATTAATCAGTGTTTGAATATATTAGTTACGAAAATCAAATTACAAACAAAATTGGGACAAATATTTCATTGTACATGAAACTTACATTATTATCAATCGAGGCAAGGTGCCATCCTTTCTTACGCAATGCCATTTCAATATAAATTAAACTTCTGACGTGACGTGTTTCTCCTCTATTCAAATGTCTAAAGATACTTTCATTCAAATAATATATTTCTGATATGATTGTTCGATACTTTTGAAGTTTTTAGTGTTCATATAAAAATCTATATAAATTCGTTTCTAGGAGAGTTGATACTTATTTTGAGAGAAATTTTTTTTTAGAAAATGTTGAACGTGATACGGCGGTCTTTAATTAACTTTTTAATTAAAAATAAATTATTTATTTTACATTCAGGTCATGTTTTTAATATAATTTCTACTTCCAACACCTATTAATGTCTCAAGATAAATATTTAATGATATTGACGTTACGTCATGCGTACGTCTCGCTTGTACGTGTAGGTTACATGGGGTTGAAACTGCCACGTTAGAACAATCTTCATGTTTTCGATTTTGTTTTGTTTTGAATAAAAAAATATGTATAAAAACATTGTATAGAAGAATAAAGAACAAAAGTCGTATAGAATATATGAGATGTTAAGCCAAGGAAGGCAACCTTACTCGGTAAAAGTTCTCTTATAAAACTTTCAAAGCACACGTTTCGCATATTTTATATTTTCAAACTCTGTATGTATTCGCTTGATGCCTATCACAATATGACAAATAATATTGTCTTATAAATAAATATGTATACAAAATAGTTTTTTTTAAATTAACATTCCTACCCGATAATGTTATTTTGGAAAATAAGTTTAAAGAAAATAGTTTTAGCATGGCTACTAAGACCTTAGTTTTTTGTATAATACTGATATTGGATTTGTACTTTACGTACTCAAGCGTTTCATAATCGTAATCGGTTACAACTAATTACAAATAATCAGCGGTTTCAGTTCCATAATATGTTTGTACATATACTAAACTTCCCACTCATTCATTATAAAACTCAACCGCTTCATTTGTTTCCAAACTCTCTGACTCTTCCTTCATTCATTGTAAACTCTAAAAATACTTGAAGAATATAAATAATTCTCGTTCAAAATCTCATCCAACGAACATTTACAATAATGGCGACAAAGTTTCCAGGGTTTATCTCGCAGAAGTTTTCTGTCGCGGCAACGGCCTACAAGTTTAGCCTTTGATTACAACCCTTCATTTGTGCTCGCTTAATCTGAGTTTGCAGGTTGACTTCCGATATTAACGACAACTGCGCTAGACGAAATTGAAATTTATTTTTAGAAATGACATACAAAAAAAAAATACCTATACGAGTCCTATAAGTATATAAATATAATTAATTGTTTCAGCCGTTACTTTGCGAAAACCCATATTAAAGGAATTTATTTCAAATTATTTTGCTTATAATTCCCGCAACATGCAATAACTTGTCTCCACGCGTTTCACCACTTCACGTGGCTTCATCAGGATACGTGAAGTGGCGAAACGGTTGGTGGAGATTATTTTCCTTCGTCGACCTAATGTAGCGGGAATTATAAGCAAATTCCTTCTTATATATAAAGAATATATGATACAGGATGGCATCTATACGTTAAAAAAAGATGTAATTTTTTATCATAATCGCTTGATGGAAGATTCATGTCGTTAACATCCGAAATTTACGGTTCCCTTAATCTGCGACGATGACGCGAACGGGAGTCGATCGGAACAATTTGAAAGATATTCGCAAACTTCGTGTTAAGTATTTATTCTTGTCATGAAAATTTATAATAATTTTAGTTTGATATAATGATGTTGTTAAAAACTTCTATTGTCAATGCTTTTTTGTTCGGTTAAATAACAAAAATAATAAAAACAAAAAACGGAGTATTTAATGTTTCTCAGTGATTATTGTTTCCCGGAAATAATTGAAATAAATAGTCGTTAAAGTTTTCTTGGGTTATTTATAGTTTTTGTGTAATTAGCGTACAAATTAATGAAATTTTTATAAGTCATTGTTATAACATAGCTCAAAGTTTCTTGTAATTTGTAGTTTGGTATTTCCATGAAGTGGTGACATTTTTTTAAAGTTCCACCCCAACCTTTAAAGATTCCTTGTGATGCACATTTCAGTAGGAAAAGTTCGAAACTTTCGAAAACAAATTCGAACTTTTGCAATTTGATTGTGCATTCGTGCATGTCCAGTCTTAAAAATTGCAAACGGAAGCTGCCGGTTCGAAAAAAAAAATCGGACTAATTTCATTTCGTCTTCAAAATTCGTCCCGAATGGCAAAAAGAATTCAATATTTTAAAAATTTCATTTGTTTTCAAATCATACTAAACTTAAAGTACATATTCATGATTATATAACACTACATAATTTATAAAAAATATATATTTTTATATACAAAAATGCTAGCTACAATCAGTTTAAAATAATACATACAATAAACCAATTTGATTCATAACAATTAATATATCTAATCATAGTATAATAGGACGAATATTTACCGTGGGATGAACAATCACTAACAATCCGATATATTCCGTTCTGTATCACTAGTTATACAACGATAAATTATTGCCACCCATAAACAATGTACTGAAACAAATTATTATTTTCACATGACTTTTAAACAAAAATGCATGTGTTTAAATTTATATTGATTTGTTTAAATTTACTTTCACAATTCAATGCTTTTATTCGGAGGCACTATGAAAGGGGATTATTTTTTGTTGACATTTCTTGGTAATAGAAATTGTTTTCGCTTATAAATCACACTTATCCCACCATAAGATATAGAATAAAAATTAAAAAAAAAAGTTTATACTAATTTATATTAATTATCTTCTGTTCTTAATTCAAAATATATTACACAAAAAAGTGGATAGCCCCACTACTTAAAGATGTATTCATTTGATCTTTTATCAATCCATCTAAGTCAGAGGGAAACATAAGAAGTTAAGTTCTACAAGCCATTAAATATAGTCGAACATTGCCTGCCAATGACTAGTTCATCAATTAAGCACGATATCCCGCGATTAATTCGCCTCAAAAAGGGACAAAGAAAGCCCAACCTATTGTTGGACGAAGGACGTGTGAGGAGGGCTCTTAAAGTAATGGATCTCGAGGGAGAGGACGTTTGGCTGCAGCTGAATGCTGTCACTCATGAGTGGGTAATTGGTGTATTATTTAGCACCCAGGAAAAAGTTGATTAATTTTTTTTCTTTTTCTGAATAATGTTTTGTAATACTATTATTGTATCCCATAGAACAAGTGAATTGTATAGATTGAAACTCTTAAAATTGTATTTACACTATATTACTAATCTCTTGTAATCTAAGCACACACATCCGTTCACATTTGTAACTAACACCGAAATCCTTATTCGCACGTCCCTCGCGTTCCTCTTTTCTTTCATTCCAAATTCAAATTGACAGATTTATTTATAAAAATATATACACTATTAACATCGCCGCCGCAACTATATTTAGCAATTATATATTTTACAGTGATAATTAACCACAGTGTGGATTTTTAAATTAATTTGACAGTTTGAAAATATAAAGCGGATTGCACACATATAGAAAAAAGTAATTTTGTTTTATGCGTTTACGCGAATAATCTCGAGGGGTTGTAAATTGAAAACTTTTAACAGAAAGGACTGCGTTGCGCATGCGGTAAAACTAGAACCCGCGAAACGTGAAATTTAGTAGTATGCATTAGCGACACTGTTCTAACGATGCTGTAATTTCAGCGGCGCCGCGACGTGTCCCTTACTTGTTTAGCCAAGTTTCGATATAAAACGCTTTCTATTATATTTATTTTTAGTTACAAACCACCCCGGTATAAATGCAAACATCTGTACTTGGATAATCTGGGCTATGGATCGTGCACAGACATGTTCATGAGATTTTGGTTTAATTCTGAACTATTATAAAAGCTATGATGAAAAATTTATGTGTATCAATATTTTAGCAATACGTTTGATATTAGTATGTTAATTGGTAGATTTTATGTGGGAATATTTAGTTAACCTACCAGTCTGTTACATTTATTCATTATAAATTGAAATAATAAAAATAAGAATTTATTTCGAGTCAGGGGATTGTATTTATAGGTATTTATATATTTATAATTATTTACAAACTTTACTAACAAACGTCGTTATTTATAAATAAAATATTTACATCATTAGAAGTTTATTCACATACTCAACATTAAAATTCAAACTAGAAACTGTGCCTGTAGAACCCTTTGCATTCACTACAACATTGAAAGATGTACGTTTTAAACTTACCAGAACTTTGCGAGTTCTTTCAACTTACTTTTTCTTGTTTATCTAACAAAATTAGGCCCAATATCTACAGTTAATTTCGTTTTGCTATTTTCAAACAAATTCGGACTATTTGTTGATTTTATTTGGTCAAACAATAATAATAACATTTTTAATAAGCAAATTTTAAAGCTTTATGTAATGATAATTTAATTTACGTCGAATATCTCTAAAAAAATATACAAGACTTAAAAAATAACTATTTAACACACGTACATATTATAAAAGATGTAAAGGATCGAAAAAAGAGGACGAACAGAGACAAAACTTATCTACTATCGAAGGCTCGCTAACAAGACCGGATGACTGCTCGGGAACTCCCCTTAACTACTGACTGAATTTTTCGTAACTTTTTTTATATCGTAATGTGTTGTTACTTGTACCGTACGCCGAGAACTTCGTGGTTTCCTGTCTAGTTCAGCCTTTGTGTTTCCTCAGATTGTGGTTACAACTTTTTTATTGTAACTTTTTTCCTACTATGATAGATTATAATGTTATTTTATAGATAACTTTTTCCAAGTGCAATATTAGGGAAATATATGCCATTATTATTATTATTATTATGCTGTACATAATTTCGACAATATTATATTTTAATAATCAATCTGACACACACGTTAAGCGTGATATGTACGTTGTATTGTGAGCAACAAGCGTGCCATCGCGTACATTTTTCAGTTCGCACATTACAATTGCCATTGTAAGTGTACGTCATTGTACTTTTGGAGAAACTTAAGTTAATATTGCGGATTAAAATAGATTAAAAATACAATTATCACGATTGCTTGTGGCAATAAAAAGAATAGAAAAAAACAAAAAAGATGACACTGACAGAATAAACGTCAAAACCTCAAACCTTCTTAAATAAATATTTTCAGCCTGTAGAATCGACCGCCACATACGTATCTTGACCTTAATTGAGTAGATTTTTATTTAGAAATATTACTATATCAATAAATGTTGTAAAGAAAAATAAATAGAAGATAACATTTTACATATAGTACTCGATACAGTATAAAGGATAGATTTGTAATATTATATACAAATGTATATTTACAATGTCAATTTGAAGAAAACGTTATGCAATTTTGAATAAAATTTCAATATCGTAAGCAGAGATTTCCCCGTTTGTCTCGCATGTGATAAGTGCAAGCACTAGAACACGTTCCGTGGCCGACAAAGCGAATTCACTTGATTGTTGAGCTTTACCTCTCAAAGCGTATGTTTCCTACCTATAAGTGTATTGAGTGACATCGCATTATGCTTTTCATAACTCAAACAAAACTTTGCTCTTTGACTTTATGTTGTCCTGGTACTTCTTGAGAACATTTCGAGGTACATTAAAACTCTATCACATTTGAGGATTATTAATTTTGACTTTTAAGGCTAGGCCACTGAAACTGTAAAATGCACGTATTACGTTAAGTACTGTACTTAGTTTTTTTTTGTTTTTTATATTTGTAAATAAAATTACTGTCTATCATAAGAGGAAAAATCTAAACATTACTGCATATTATATTTTATTTGTGTTAGTCAAATTCTTAATAAAACATTTTAATATTTCATAAACTCCGTATAATGGAATTTTAAATCACTTCGGACGAAATTTATTATTTATGCAGAAACTTAACCAAACAATAAAACTTTATATTTTAAATAATTTATGTCATAACTCCTTTAATAATTCCTTTTTTAATAGCTTTCAAGGACACTGCAATATTCGTACGCGAATTTGCAGTTATTCTTACTTTACTTTGCTAAATTAATATTTATTTTTTACTTGGGAAGTGAAAATATCAGAGATAGTTTACTTTTGGGGATCCTTGATCGTACATACCCCTTTATCGGCAGAAAATAGTTATATATACCAATACCCAGGTTGACAGGATACACTCCTTTCGTTATAACAGTCCAAATTACTCCGCGGGTGTTATGTTGAGACAGCAGACTAGGCTATAAATAAATAAATATATAAATATGATTAGTACATTATTTATCTTTATTGAAATGTTAAATATTTGATGTAATTTACATAGTGCCAGTGTTAAGTATAATTTCAACGGGTTCATATGTTTATAAAAATGCATTTTAAAATAGAAAAACGAGCATTATTCTTTTTAAAATTCCGTTGTTATTCTTAGTAAAGATTATTACGAGAATATGTTTGCTTTTATAAATGCTTTATTTTATTTATTTTAATATAAAAAAAGGTATGATAGTAATAAGAGAGTAGTTTTATAGTATTAAAAGGTCGTATATACGTCTAAACAAAGGTGTTTTTTGAACCCCTATTATGATTGCAATAAAACATTGTAGCTTTTAACCAAAAATAGGGTGAATTGGGGATAGGTATGAATGGGCAAACAAGATACGAATCCTCATATTACGAGCGGCATAAAGGTCATTTTAGCAAGTCTTTTAACTGTAGCGGCGGC
This sequence comes from Tineola bisselliella, assembly GCA_028551675.1. Classification (NCBI taxonomy): domain Eukaryota; kingdom Metazoa; phylum Arthropoda; class Insecta; order Lepidoptera; family Tineidae; genus Tineola; species Tineola bisselliella. The sequence goes on from JAPWLS010002135.1 coordinate 51,291, forward strand.
AGTAAAAATATCATAAATGGTCACGTATATAAAATAAACAATCCCGATGAACGGTGAACGAAATTTGATAAAGATTTTTAGGCTGTTTCTTTACATCATTATTGTTGCTCTAATATCGTTATTTCTTGTAATTGTGACAATAACGGTTACTTTATTTGCTCTTCTGTTTAGGTGTCATAATGAACGTTTTTATGATTTCTTTTTCAAACGATGTGAAGTAATTTTTGCTATATATTTTCTATAGTAGCTTCTCTATCTATACTAATATTATAAAGAGTAAAGATTTGTATGTTTGTAACGAATTGACTCCAAAACTACTGGACCGATTTCAAAAATTCTTTCACCATTTGAATGCTACATTCTCACTGATCAATATAGGCTATATAAATTACAAGGAATAAAAATAAGGATCCTTACTAAAACTATAATAATGTAACTCAAGGTTGTTTTTAAACTTGCATTAAAACTTAATATTACTTTATATCTTCATTACTAGGTGAACGAAGTCGGGGGCAACAGCTAGTGTGAGATAAATAGTAAGTAGTAAAGTAGTAAATATGCCGGTTTGATGAAGCAAATATGTATCATCCAGTTTGATAGAACAATTTCTAACCACTTTCCAAGCGATTTCGTGATGGTTGGATACCACTTCACCGTTTAATAATGGGATATTAAAATGGTATTACTACCAGTCTTAAATGATAAATTAAATGGTATTGTCCTTTATGCAAAATTAAGCTTAATTTAATCGGTTTCTGATTATACTAATTAAATTAGACATATCTCGATAACCACATTGTGGTCATACTGTTTGTTTATTATATTATAGTGATATATATACTTATATATGTATATAACTAATCAGGGTTTATTCTAGTCCTCATATGATATCATTCTTTAGGGTTATGACATTGCTTATATAAGTACATGTATGTAATATTTTCCAGACATATTTAGTTATTTGGAAGGTGTTTTCATTGTACCCGTGTCTCTGCTAAACATTCCGATCACGCCGCGAGTGTCAAAATATCGTTTCAAATTCCAGAGAAATCGCAAAAGATTCATTTACATATGAATTGGAGTTTCACTTGGTATATTTTTCCTATCATATCGGTGGAATTTACGAAAGGATATCTTCGGAAAAACTCGTTTAGTACAGAAACTTATATTTCATTTGAATTAAAGCTACGTGCATGATAGCATATAACAGGGGTGGCCAACCTGCGGCTCGTTGAAGGATTATTTGTGGCTCTCGATAAATGTACCCGAGTTCCATTTTTGTGCTATTCTATTTTTAAAAAATATTATCGTTACGTATGTGTTTCGAAATGCCTTATAAATTACTGATAATAAATATGCAAGACATATATCTAATTTTGCATACCTTTCAAATACGTATTTAATTGCGGCTCGCGAAAAATTTGAAAAATGAAGCTTGACCACCCCTAGTGTATATTATTACGATAATTTGAAGGCATTCTAGCCATAGTAGCTGTAAGATTGGATGCAAAAGTTTAGAGACGTTGGATTAAGCTAATAAATAATAGACAGAAAGCCGCAAAAGATATTTTAAATTATTTAAATCATATACGCCAATAAAATAATATAACAAGTACATATATATACATACATATGTACATATATATCGTTATAAGTAGCATATTATATTTTATGAGAAATGATTGTTCCATATAGTACAAAGTTCAATAACTTCAAATGCTATTATTATATTGGACGCCTTTGATAAGCTTTTATAGAAGAAAGGTTTAAATTGATGTTACGAGTATAATGCAATAAACACCGGACCCGATACAATTTAACATCAAAGAATTTTCCTTTACTGAATTTATGTGCACTATAAGTTAAATGTAAAAGTCTGGCTAAAGAAATTAATACAGACAGTCCTTGTTTTACAGCGTTTCGTTTAACGTCGTTCCATTTACGATTATCAAAATTTTGACACCATTCCTCGTTTTAACGGTCTAAGATTTGTTTTACGTTGTTTCGTTTTGCGTCACTATTCTCTGGGGGGCTACTGCATATCCGAAGTTTCTTGTTACGGCCGTCACCTCCGTAGTTCACGAGAATTTTGACATAAAAGCCTGTAAAAATTCCTGTCAAATATCCGTAAAATAAGCATTGTGTGGCCTATCCGTCGTGACGTTGCTGTCAAATCCGTAATTTCGTCCGAAGTGCGCCTGGTAACTAATATGACGTAAAACCGAGGATGCCTGTATTGCTAAAATATTATTATTTATTATATTAGGTTAAATTAGGGTGAAGTCCATAAACGGACTTATTATCAGTCGCCTTTTGGATGTAGCCGGAGTATATTGATTCACATTCATCTTATCGAGTTAGCATAGTGGTTTCCCTACCACCTATAGATATTTCTCTGGGGTAGCAGTTGTTTTTGCTGTATTATTCGTAATAATAATAATAATTCTTTAAAATTCTTTAAAAATATGGCACAATGGCGAGCTTAATGCCATTTGGCATTCTCTACCAGCTAACCATTAAGAGAGGAATGCGGTGATTGACGTGTAATGTTAATTAATAAAAAATAAAATACACAAATACAGAGTACATACACATACATATAATATCAAAATATATGAATAAATACATATAGTATTAATAAATACTTATATAAAATAAATTAGATAATTGATGCATCATTATTTTGCATGTCAAGATTGCGCTTGAACTTGAGCTTGAAAAATAGTTGAATAAAACCGTATAGTATTTATAAAATAACTATAAACATAGTTTAATAAAATCCAACAGAAATCTATTAAACCGAATCAATAACGAACCCTCTAAGCTATCGTAGTTCAAACGCAGTCTCTGAAACAATTATTAGTTTTTTTCATACTTTAATAACGGACGCGACGGTACGACCTTCCGATCGGAAAACAATCTTTCGCTCCCAATGGACATTTGCTTTTTTGCCCTTAGGCTGGGTTCAGACTGGGACTCCTATATGACTAGTTCTTAAATAGTGTATAGGTTACTTTTTAGGAACTCCGTGTACACGATGTCTTAACAATCGTTACTTTAGAATTTAACATAAGACCTGAAAATATATTCTCTGTGGTACCAGTTCTTTATTCTAGTTGAACATCAACAAGGAAATATTTTAAACCTACATGTTGGATCACAAATGATAATGTTTAAAGGTCTGAATATTTATAGGATTTCTGGCTCTTTTTACAATACAATAGTACATAATAAAGTTCATGTTGCGGCTCTCTGAAGGCATGGAAAAATCTACAAACTTGATATTCGGCTCATCTGGTTGATTCTAGGTTAGGAGAAAAAATATTAACATTGTGTTTCTCATGATTATTCAACATGATTTTATTTTAAATTACTTTTTACGGCTTATATGACTTACTTACTTATTTTGATTAACTCAATTGAAAAAAGATGTAATAAATTATTATAAAGTATTAAAGATAACAATTCAATATTCATTTATATACAATATTTATTTATTTAAAACTTTTTAGCACTTACATACAAAAGGTGAACTTAATGCCCTTGAGCATTATTTGCCAGTTAACCTTTAGGACCAGCAGAAAGGAAAAAATAGGTGCAGATCAAAAATAACATAAAGGAGAAAAAATAAAAAGAACCACATCACACATACACATAATTACAATAATGTACAGATAAATAAAGACACAAAGAAAAATAAAGACACAATATTATTTAATTCATATAATATAACAGAAAACTTGTCATGTGAACGGAGCTTTGTTTAATATACCCGTCTCGTTCTTTTCAATCATACTTTTTATGACGATTTCAAATCAATATGCAAACGCCATTCTGACTTTATACAACCATACGAGTACTTTATCGTTTTTAATATTTATTTAAACGCTTTCCAAAGATGCTTTCTAAAGCAAATATACTTAAGTACTTTAATCGTATTGATTTTAGTTTTTCTTTTATGATTCACAAAATTTCTTTTTGGATAACGTTGGCAGTGAAACACATAAATCTTCTTACTATAGTCTTTAGTTAAGCTCCAATACATTGGACATGTCGACCCTTTACAATCAATATCTCTTCAACCACTGACCATAGACATCTGTCTCTTATTATAAATGTAATAGCCAAAAAATGTGTTGCTATTTTAAAATTTGATTTGATTTGAAATTAAAATTTGATGCAAGTTCTTTGCTCAACATAATCACCCATTTTGAAATATAAAAATTCACTTTTGGTTGTTTACAAAACCACATGTAACTCGGAGATAATTAAACTTTTTGACTAACAGACGCTTGGCAAATGTTATAGTCAGTCCTACCAACCTAGGAAAAAAAATTTACCTGCCTTCCCCGGGAGTTTTAAATGACAATTTCACCTTATTTTTGATCACAGTAGTACATATATTATGCGATATTGTTTTAAGTGCAGACGTTATTTGTATAAATATGCTTAATAATTAACTTCTTCTTTCAGGTAAGTGTCAATCTTCTGTCGATGACACAGCCAAGGAGGACCCATGTCTTACTGGTAGGCTTTTTTTGTTTTTATTTCTTTACTTTTAGTAATTGGGTTACAATAGAGCGCTTTTACTCGTCAATACAAATACGGAATACAAATATAAATGAATTAAATTTATTAATTTAATAATTATCACTTTGATTTAGCTGCTGCTGCATTGTCTACTTATATACTAATGTCATGTCATAATAATATATAATAAGTCTACTATGATGTAGTAGTAATATGCATTGTCATCCTATTATATACCTACGGGTAAACATAAAATGACATTGGTTATGTCCAAGCTTTATTATCTATAAGATATTCATCTAACGTATAACGAGTTTAGTTTCTATTTTTAGTAATAATTTTTTAAAAAATACTTATAAAGTGAAAGGTTCCGTAGTCGAAATTAGTCGACTGAGTATTTGATTGTAACGTTTTCATTTATTAGTTTATTTTGAAATAAACAAAAGAGTGAGATTAATATGTTGTTGCGGTTGATTGATAATGATGCTATAATGAATATATATCTCAAAACAATTTTATTACTGTAAATGCATATACTGTGACATTTGCATATAAGTAATTTTTTTAAAAAATTTATTATTATATAAATCGCGTCGTTATCGCCCTTGTGCCTGTAGTAGAGGGTTGATTCACATTGTGGCTGAATAAATTTGAATACGAATGACTGTAAAATCGTAGAATGGCTTATATCTTGAAGCCATTCTATGAGTTCATTGACTCTATTTACTTGGACTATTTTCAGCAAAATAAGGTTTATTTTGGCTCAACACTTAAGCAAATTACTGTTCTTGGTACAATTGCTTTTTATGCGATGTATTTATAGTTGTAATATTTACATATTTCTAAATTGCAAAACATAAATTTATAACATAACTAGCATTTGCCCGCAACTACGTCTCCGTAATTATGAAGATATAAAGTATTATGAAGTTTAAAGATGTTTCATATTTTAGTCAACATACAATGCCTATCACACTTCTGTAATAAAGTGGCATCTAACCACAAAAATGTCCCTAGCCTCAAAACCTCAAATAGTTTTAATACTCCATGTATAAAAATGACAGACGGAAATAAAAATAAATATACAAAAATTCCAAACAGCTGAATTGGAAACTATAGTAATAAATAATTTATTTTTTTAAATAAAAAGTATCCTATGTTACTTCTAGTACCTCCAAACATATGTGTACAAAGTTTCATGATGATCGGAAAACGTAACAAACAAACTCACATTCACATTTATATGAGTAAGGGATTTTAAAAAAATGTTTCGCAATAGTCATCGCTATAGACTCGATATCTTTATATTATTAAAAATAAATGGTAAGTATATGTTACAGGTTTGTGTTGGCCTTCTTCTAATATTCACAAATATTGCATACATATTACTAATTCCAAGTTTTTCACAATGTATAGTGAGAACAGAAAAAAGCAATTTAAAGTAAAGAAAAGTATAGCCTTTTATATCTGCAATTTCTTTGTACCACTCGAATATTTGAATGTAAATCGAAGACAAGGAGAAGACTCCGATAGTCAGTAAATAGTCAACAAGCAATACTAGTCTTTTTTTCCATACAGTTTAAGGTTGTAATTTGTTATTATGTTTTTTAAATGCACGATAAAGTTTGTGGCTCGAACTTTTTGAGTTGAGACCCATATGTAAGTTTATTATTTATTATACTAGCTGTGTCCCGCGTCTTTACCCGTGTTTAATTTGGATTACTCATGTATTTTGATCATGGATAGCAAAGCAACAACTTATAATTGATCCTATTGGTAGACCTCATAAATATAAAGGTCAATTTTTCAAATTTGAGCCGATACTATTATCGACTCAATCAAAGTAGGTACACAAATAAAATGATGGTTTTCTTTAGAAGAATTTCGCTATCTCCTATTGTTTAGGAATTTCTCTCTTTGATCTTTTTATAAAAGAATATGCGTCTAAAATCTATGACTATCGTTAATCTCCAAATTCAAATTCATATATTTGTCGTATATATGATTACTAACATTATCTTTAGAAACGGATTATCACATTTTTAGCAATTATAAAAATATTATTTATACGATTACTTGCCTGCACTATACCTACTCAAGACTGATCACATCTCCTAAAGAATAACCAATATAAATTGCCTCTTTTTTATATTAGCTTAGCATATGACCACACTCTGCCTGATATTAAGCTAGAGTGTGGTCCATGACACCACTGATAGTCGCATCCACTATGCCGGCTTGTCTAAATTGATAGGGCACACTCCTGCCTAAAAGTATAACATAAGCTCGCATTTTTATGTTCGAATATTTTTTTATTACTATCGAAATGTAACGAGACCTTTTTAGGTATTATTTTCTACTTTGTCTTTATAAAGCCGCGTCTCCTGCGCGTGTTTTTTCGAAACATTAGACAAAAACATCGAAACATTGGGGCGTGGCCATACACATTTTTGTATTCGTACAATGTTTTTGTTTTCCATGATCGACGGAAAGCAAAAACATTGTGTGTGGCCACGCCCCAATGTTTCGATGTTTTTGTCTAATGTTTCGAAAAAACACGCACAGTAGACTCGGCTTAAGATACGTTTCTTCATCTAATATTAGATTATAATGTCTTATAAGTGCGAAAGCAACTACCAGACATAGCTGCTTAATGATAGAAAACTCATTTCTCGATGTGATTGTACTTCTTAGTTACTAGAAGCTAACTAAATAGTTATATGTATATCTGTAGTATAAATTAACAAATTCAACACACGATCCTCGGTAATGATGCCACGAACTCGATAGATAACTTCTAAAAGTTGTCGGATAAAGTTTATAAATGAAACGGTTAGTACGATCGTATTTTCATACTTTCGTTGTATTTTTATTAGTTTATCCCAGTCTTGTTTAACCTTTATTCTTTGAGTACTAGTCTTCTGTTTTATCCACACTGGATGAAACTACTTGAGAAATCTCACATGACTCTTCACTATGACACACTTGCGTTGACGCGACTTTAATTGATATTGATCATGATAAATAATAATAATAAATTCTTTATTGCATACAAATTCTTTATTGGTACATAGGCGAGCTTAATGCCATTGGTATTATCTACCAGCTAACCTTTGTCAGTGTGAACAGTGATAATAAATTTAATAATATGCCTACTTAAATACACATATATTTATGAGAAATTATAACTGAATTAAATAAATAAAATTATAAATATATGTATGCATCTCGAGATAGACTAAGTTCTACTTTTTATTAGAAAAATACTCAAAAGCAAAAGTCAGTTAGGACCAGTGTTTCCCAACGTGTAGCCCACGCCCCACAAGGGGGCAATTTGATTGTTAAGGGGGGCAATTCGAAAATGGACTCGACACGAGTTTAACCCTTTCGCCCCGGGCCATTTAAACGTAATGCTATTTCGGTGCCAAATAAAACGAAAAAAGTAAGTTCTTAGATAATTGTGGTAAATAATTATGAGGTATAATTTCGCTTGACGAGACCAAAACATCAACTTAGTCTTTGGTTACATAGAATAGGGGCATAAGAATTTTAGAAAAGCCAAGGGGGTGGGGATGTCCCAAAAAAGGTTGGGAAACACTGGTCTAGCAAGGGATTTCTTTTCACCATATTTTTATTGACAACAGGCAATTGTGTATGCCATACCCGATATTCAAAAATCAGTTAAAATTATCTTAAAAGGTGACTATGCAACCTTTTTCAACAAAAATAATATAAAACTGTAAACTTTAATAAAATGAAAAACCATTGTTTTTTTTTTAAATATTTTTAAGAAGAGTAATCATGAGATTTACTGCACAAAAGAATGTCTTTTAATAAATTTATATTACACTAAATTGGCAACTCTCAAGACTACTTTATTCTTTAAAAGAACTAGATTTTACAGCAACTACAATGAACGGCTCTTTCAAAGAAGAATGGAGAGTGTAATAGAATCGTCCACTTACTAAAATGAAACTCAAAATGTCTACCGAAAGGTTAACATTTGAATTGTAAAACACGACCAAATTCAAATGTAATTTTTCATTATTTACTCTTAAGAATTTAATAAATAAAATCTATATAGGTAGTTAGATATTTATAACAAATTATGCAGAAGAAATAAAATAACAATAGCAAAAATGTAGTACATTATCACAATTCAACCTCGCAGTTAAAGCTCACATTTTTTACCAACAATAAACATTACAATGACATATCCGATGGTAGAACCATAAAAACGCCATGTTCCGTGACATATGAGCGCTTTGCTCTGCATACTTGCCTCGTTTCACCAATTAAAGCTTCAATGTAAACAGTGTATACTCAAAAATCGCTTGGATCACGTTTTTGGGATGTTTCAGACGTATGTATAATATTATATAGATTTAAAATATAAACTCCTTACTGTCGATTATAGCTCAAATTCTTAGGAAGAAATCAAATAGATTGGACGTATTCATAATTAGAAGTAATTGGCATTCCACAGCTTAATATATAATAATAATTATTAAATTTTTATAGACTATATTTCCTTATAACTTTTTATGCATAAACAGTTGATTTCACCTTATCTAATGTAATAAAAAATGTCTTTTATTACACATTCTTTGCATATCTGACGTCATACAAAATTTAAATAGAAATTTAACTACTAATAAACCTGTTATGATTCATTAGGGACCATTCACAAAACGCCTTTCTTATGTACGTCGGTTTGCGATAACCGCGACGTTATCTTGAATGAAAATGTACTATATAACATTCACTCTTGAACGTGTAGGAATAAAGGTTAAATTTAAATATTGCTAATAAAAACTTGAAGTAGCGTTTATATGTTTTTTTTTATTTAATTTTATTTAATAAGCTACTCTATCCATTTTTATGTTTTAATAAAACTCTTTTTATTTTTATTGTTTATAAAGCTAAGCCTGAACTGTACAGAATAGATGAATTGATAGAAAAAGCGACTTTTCTTTTAGATTATATATGTCTTTGAACATGAAGATTTCGATCGCTCTTGATTTTAAACTAAGAAAAATATTATATTCGAATTAGAATCTTCTTTCATATAATATTATTTAACTACATTACTAAGTAAAGTAAAATTCCTATTTTACTATTAATACTTGGATATATTATAATCGTGTCAGGTATAAATTTAAAATATATAGCACATTAGAAAATAAAGAAAATGGGGTGTTTGCTGAATCAACACTTTGCTATGTCATCTTTCGAAATACGAGTTAATTTCGACGACCGAAAAGCCCTTTTAGCAACCAAGCTTTCATTAATAAGTGATTTTAAAAAGCTATGACAAGCATGATGCCGTGGAATCGTTAGGGCTGGGTAATTGAGAAAACAATGGCGCTGATGACTTTTAAAACCAATATTCTTTATAAATAATATTTTTATTGAGTTTTTCCATTAGAGAAAATATACCTATATGTCTAACTTTTGAACGTAACTAATGGACAACGGGAGTATGTACTAGTATAAATTAAAATAATCTATATAAATGATGTAACTCCGATGAAAAAATATAAATATAGGGGACCTAGTATAAATAATTTTAAAAAACAAAAGCAACTTACAAGTAGTCCTCGTTTTACGGCGGTCAAAATTATGACACCATACCTCTTTTTAACGGTCTAAGATTCGTTTTACGTCGTTTCGTTTTGCGTCACTATTCTCTGGTACCTAACATGGCGTACAAGCGAGGACTGCCTGTATTTAATAAAACGAATATGCATAAATGAAAGGAGACTGTTAACAAAAAACAACACGCAAAATCAAATAAGATAATTTTGGAATAAGCTTGTAGATTTAAAATCAAATATGCATTAAGACATTCCCGTACAAAGTTATAAATAAAAGAGATGAGGGGAAGGTTTGAACATGAAATTTATATAACCTAAGTAATTTATCCCTTGATGATATTCAGCTTTCGGTTTTCGTTAAAAATTAATGCTTTCTTCTCCCCCACGTTGTTTCACAATAATGTATGTATTTATTAACATATGTATGGTATATGTATTTTTTAATTACTAATAATTAGTATTACGTTATTGCCCTATATATATTACTAGCTGTTGCCCGCAACTACGTCTCCGTAATTATGAAGATATGAAGTATTATGAAGTTTAAATATGTTTCATATTTTTGTCAACAGTCAATGCCTATAACACTTCTGTAATAAAGTGGTATCTAACAACAATAATGACAGCTAACTTCAAAAATTCAAATAGCTTTATACTGCATATATAAAAATGACAGACGGAAATAAAAGTAAATATAGAAAAAATCCAAACAGCTGAGACTATAGTCAATTAGAAACTATAGTAAAAAATATTATTGATTTTTTAATAAAAAGTATCCTATGTTACTTCTAGTACCTCCAAACATATGTGTACAAAGTTTCATGATGATTGGCAACTACTTATGTTGCGTGAAACAAACATTCACATTTATATTGGCAAGGAATGTTATAGATGACGCACATCGTTTGTTAGAGGAGTGTGAACGATTTATAATAATTAAAAAATTCAATCTTAGCACACAAGATGTGGGCATGCTCATCCCTTTACGCAGTTCTAGGGTTTGAATATATATTTATCATAAAATGTCGGTTCAATAAATATAAAAGCATAAGGTGATATTCTCGCATTCAAACAGGTTAAATTTTCGAGTTTGATTAGGAAATTTTCATAAGAATTTACTTTTCCTTTTAAACTTACTATCATGTTAGGATATTGAGAAACATATTATACACAATATATCTGTATAATAATCAATAAAATGACGTGATATTGAAGTAACACAAAATTTAATTAACTTCAATGAAAATGTCGTGTAAACTTCGAATTATTCTCAATCATTCTCAATAAGTACTTTTTGACAGTTAAGTTGCTATTGAATCTGTCTGGTTTTGTAAAAAAAATCGTTGTTGATTTATCATGTTGTAATATAAAGACCAGTATGACCTTTAAAATTTGACCTGATTTTTAACTTCCTAAAATTTTTGCTTTATCATTTTATACATTGTCTATAGAACTTACTTTTACGAAATATAAAAAAAAAACAAAAAACAAAATAGTTAACAAATAGAAATTTTTAAGAAACAATGTTATATTAAAATTTTGATATTTATGCAGTGCTTTATGTAGATAAATATGTAGTCACCTACAAAAATAAAAAATGAGGTCGAAACTTCAAGGTCATAATGTGACATAACCGAAATAAAATCGGTCATTTGTAGTAGACGTCGAAACGTTTCCGAAGGGTTTTACCGAACCCTTGTCCATCGTCAAATTATAAAGGAAATACGGATTTTTTTATAAGTCCAATTTACTAAGTCACAAGCCGAAATAAAAATGGGTTTTGGTTTATTTTGATTTTTTGATGTTATTTTTGTCTTTTGATGTTTATTTAACTTTAATATTACATGTATTTAGAATAATGATTTCATACAACGTTTATACGAATAAATATACATTTATTTAGTAAGTAGTCTCCTCAAACCGGCTTAGTAAATTGTCTCCGCTCATAAACCACACTCTAGCTTAACATCAGGCGGAGTGTGGTCATGTGCTATGGTAATATAAAAAAAACAATATCAAAAGTATAAAATTAACAACAAATAAACTCACATTACATAGCTGAAAAGTTTTCTATCAATTTATGTAAAGAAAATTATTTAAATAAACAATTGCCTAACTTTATTCAGTAACTATCCGTTCTGCAAAATGTCTGAAACAAATAAAGTCAAGAATCGCGCATTTATCTAACGCATTTTTCAAACGACACTTCCAAATAAAGTTTATAATAAACTGGGATGATATTATGCATTATAGTGGTCCCCCATTCAAAATTATTGGACGATAAATTTAGTGTCTGTTCGTGAACGATAACGCATAAACATTGCCTCGTATCGGAATATAAAACATATTTGTTGGCTATAAAACGGATATTCTACAATAACTTTGGTATTATTATTTGATTGCCTTCAATGATGTACTTATGTCATACTTAACGACATCATGTTTAAGTTAAAGAGTTAAGTGTAGCTTTATTTCGTATACAGTTTATACTTTACTGTTATACAGTTTAATATGAGCTTGGAAGTATCAGAAGTATTTCTATCAAATTCGTATAATCAAGTTGACATAGCAGATCATCTGTACCACATTCCACGCTTAATATTTTCATACTCTTTCTCTGTTCCTCTCTCTCTTTCTAATACATCTTTCTTTCTTTTTCTATTAAAAGAATAAATTTAAGTAAATTAGAACAAAAACTACAAAGAACACCCTATACTCAATTTCGAATGAAATCTAGAAAACAAAAGAAAAAGTAAACAAGCGCCTATAACTAAAGTTAGTATTCAATTTAGCTTGTAGCACTGAACGCTGAAACGTCAGTTGCCTTAATGACACAGAAAGCCGGCAAGTCCCAACTAATTAAGGGGGTGACTCGTTAATCACCAAAATAAGAGCTACTTGTAATGTTTTTCGTAAAGTTTTACCTTATAAAGGATTTAGGTATTGAATTAGATATTTTACAAAGAAAACTGATCTTTCAAAAGCTATTGAAATCTGATATTTAATTAAATAGAAAATAAACTACAGAAATCACAACGTTTTTTATTATATACAACTGTATATAATTTTAAATTTAATTGTACATATGTATATACAACCAGGTTACCTTCTACCTTACAAAATAAAGTCACCCGTTCATACTCGGTATTAGACTACAAGAAAAAACTAAAAACTACTAGTGAATATGAGTTTGTTTGTTACGTTTTCACGCAACAACTACTTAACCGATCATCATGAAACTTTGTACACATATTTTTGGATGTAGGTACTAGAAGTAACATAGGGTACTTTTTATTTTAAAAAAATAATATATTTTTTAACATACTATAGTTTCCAACTGACTATAGATTCATTTATATTGAAATGTTCTCTGATACTTATTTAATGACTTAAATGCGAGCGAAGCCGCGGGTAAAAGCTAGTTGTAATATAAATTATATTTAGAAAGTTAGGTAATACATTCATATTACATACGGAAAACGTTTTTAAAATTTTAAAAAAGTTTGTTGTGCGTGTATGCGCAGAGAGATGCGCGTGTCCCATCTAATTATTCAGTTTCAGGCGCGAGGTCAGTGACCTTAGACAGGTGTTACTCAAAAACAAAGTCTAATAGTAAACGGGAGCTGACAAATCCCTCTTTCTTTATGTGTACCTTTTCATGGATGTTTTTCCTCAGAAATATTTTTATTAGTTACTTGTTATGTAATCGTTCTTTAATATAATTTTTGTACCAATCTTTATAACGTAATTGTAGGACGGCAAGTGGGTTGTATTTTTTTATATAAGAAATTTGATATAATGAACACAAAACGCATTTAAGTCGCGGAGAAAGGAGTAACAAGGACTCACCGTTTGCGTGTCCAATTAGTCACTAATGTAGCATTCAAATTATGAAAGAATTTTTGAAATCGGTCCAGTAGTTTTTGAGTCAATTCGTTACAAACATACAAGACTAAGACTCTTTATAATATAGATATAGATTATAATATAAATATGATATTATTATTGTAAAAGAAGGTAGGTACATGTTAGCCTGTGTATTCCATTTTGGGGTCAGGGCATTGTCTTTATTTATTTATAACTATTACATAACTAAAACAAAATGTGTGTCCAATATATGCGTCAAACGCAATCGCGGTAGTCATTGCAATAAATCTTTGAGTGCATAGAGCAGGATTGTGTCACGAGCTTATATTTTATTCGGGAAGTCCTTTCTTCCATTGTAATGTAAAGATTTATTGGCTTAATTCAAACTGTTTGACTACAATATATTGTTTTTTTTTTTGTTATAATTCGTTGCTATTTTGTTTTTTAGTAGTCATGCTATTGTAATCCGATTGATGTTATAGTTAATAATAATTTTCCAATAACCTTGGGAATACCGATGCAAATCCTAAAACAGTTTCATGTTAATTAATTCGTTAATTGTACATTCATTAGTACTAATAAGTCGCTTATTAAATTATCCTAATTACAACATAATAATTAAAGGCCCGGTTCTGAAATATTTCAAACATATAGTATAAATGGTATTATACAATGTATTTGAAATAAGAACCATTACTTAAAGTCTAATGGTCAATGCCTTTTAAACGATCCCTCTTAGCTGGTTCCGGAAATTTCAATTTTACCTCAAAAGGGATAGAGAATGGGTGTGGTTATTCAAAGCCGTCGTATGGCAAAACTACAATTTATATTAATGTATAGCAATTTCAAGTAATGTAAGTTTGTAAAGAGAAATATTATTTATATTAATAAAAAATATAATTAAATATAAATTACTGTTGAAATAGCTCATATTTAAAACAGCTGAAATATTACTAAAACATTTTGTCATACGGCAACATTATTACCATAGTCTGACAAATACGCTTATATTTGAAGCAAACCGGACATAAAAGTAAAAGATGTGAGGATCGGTGACCAACTACATAAATATAATTATTAGGATATTTCTTTTTTTATTAAGTTAATTAAATACGATAATAATAATAATTATTAAACCATTGGAGTAGTCTTTGATCTATCACAAGGTTTGAGAATTAATTTTAACGATATCTAAAATGAAATATCGGGTTAAAACAAAAGCGCTAGTATTTTTTTTTAAATTTATTTTATTTAGTAAATGGTCTCCAATAGAGCGCTTTTACTCGTCAATACAAATACAAATATAAATGAAATAAATTTATTAATTTAATAATTATCAATTTGATTGAGCTGATGTATACTGACATTGTCCACTTACATACTAAGTAAGTAAGTCGGGTAGAATATTTAAAATTTGCTTTTAGTAGTCCGACGTGTGAATGTTAACAGAAAAATGTGTACGCAGTGGTTTCTTCCGGTTTTTCCCACGCTAATGGAACATACTACCCTCGTTAATAATAATAATGTTATTTTATATAATAAAACGTATTATATATATTATATATCCTACTTATATATCCAAATCCGAAATTAATATCTGTTTTTTGTAGGTAATAATAATATCATACGAATAAATATTTCTTTTGAACGAGAACCGAACCCGGGACCTTTGCGTAACCCCTACGTTAAAGAGGTTTTCTAGTTATAAATTTTATACACAGAGTGGGGCATGGGAACCTCCCATATTTCAAAAACCCGCAGTATCGTCGTCTATTAGATAACAATTTTGTCTTGACAGTGAAAATTTAAGCCAACGGGATCTACACTAAATAAGAATGTACATAACCTATTTGGCAAATATATTTTTTTGATATCTCATATAGTTTTCTTTTAGCAGCCTTTTAAAATGTGGGAAGTTCCCATGCCCCACTCTGTATAAATGTTCAAATTGTATTTCAGAATAGAAACCGATGTAAAAATAAATGGAACCTATTGGGCATAAAGTAATAAAATATACGTTGGCTGTTACCATTAGGAAATTGGCAAAGTTTGGCTAAACTGCCCGAGTGATTAAACATACTTTTTTATAGCATGTCCGTAAAAGTTCTATTAATACCATTATGAGTGTTATAAAAACAATTTTATTGTATATTTTTTTAATATAATTTCTTTTTAATATATATTCAGCTGCTAAGACAAAAAAATAGACGTATATTTGTCAATATGTATGGTGCACATTTATCATCTCAGGCCGGCATAGCCGAGGCGACTGCTTGCGTACAAACATTTGCAAACTCTAGCTTTATCTAGTGTGATTATATGCCACGTGTCTTGCCAATTTATTTTTCAATAGTATCATCTTTTACCTTAAGATGGCGTTAGACTTGCCTGAAAAATAAATAAATAAAACCATCGCATATACTGTCTATTAATTGTGATTTTTTTTAGATTTATTTTAAATATTTTATTAAAATGCCAAATCGATAATAATGTGTATACTTTTTATTCATTATCTTATGAGCAATATATTTTATTACTTGACCATTTCTACCACCAATTACCCAAACTCCTTGTGCCATGTGTTGCGAGAAATTTCGAGTAATATCACTTAGCCTCATAAAGCATCGCAATTGCAGTAAATAACTGTAAAGTTAGACGCGACTGTAAAAGTGTCCAATAGTAACTATAAATATTAGACATGCCCGCTTCGTGACCGAACGTACGAAGCCTTTTAAGGTTTTTGGTGAAATGTTTGAGTATCTGTTTAACCTTTTTGTTTGTCCCCATTTTGTTTCTGTGTGGCCTCTTTTTACATACAATCTTTATTTGGCCTAATATGCGGGCGAGGGTTGTTTAAATTATGATATTCCTTTTTCAAAATTTAAATTTTTGTTGCAAGTTTTGGATAATAAAAACTACACATAATTAAATCATATATTTCCCTAGCGCATCACAGTATATGGCCAATGATATTTTTTACAAGTTTTAAGAAGTAGTAATTATTTATATGAACTACATGTAGCTTAAATATGCTACAAATATGCAAAACAAAACTTTGCCCTTTTGGGTCACACGAACACATTATAGTCACAAATTTTAGTCGAAGAGATTTCAATATCGACAATGTGCTTCTTCTTCTACAAGTTTTACGATGTCGACACATGTCGGCGACGGTTTCTGTTCAATATGTTACGGTTATTTAGCTTGGTCTAAACGTAACTCGATTTTTATTCTGAACTTTGAGTCACATCATATTGCTAGCTCTTTCATGTACGTGTAAGCTAGACAGAGAAGTCTATGAGTTTAGGGTTAGACACGGTTAGAGTATAATTTATACTTGACACTATTACAACTAATACTATTGACACAAGGCGCCTTTATATTGGTTTATAAGTACCGCATGCGGGATGCGAATAATATGTTTATATGACGCATTTCATAATACCCATCTTTGGGGACTAATTAAATAGGTGAATAGGGAACGACTGTACCTTGTGCAGAGTATAATATGTGATACTAAATGTACGTTCTTTGCATACAGAGGATGCGGGTAAAAGCTAAATATATTTTTATACTATACATTTTCGCATAATCGTAATGGAAAAACCAGACTCCTGTTTTAAAAGCTGAATGCCTAGTCTAGTTTTAAAGCATCGTAAATAAGAAAAGTAGCGTCCGAATTTAACTCATATGAAGTGCAAAGTACTTACAATATTTTTGTAAAAGCAACACGAAAAGATGTTTCTTGAAGTTGAAAGCTTTTAGATACAAAACTGACGCTAACACGTGACATTTTTGAAGAGGGCAAAACATTTTTCTTTTACTTTGAACTCGGTAATGTGACAACCTTAGCACCGAAAGATTCGACGACACTTCACACTAAAATAGACTTAAAACTCTCCATTTTCTTACAGTTACTGCTTTTAGTTGGTACTTATAATAGCTTTTTTTTTTTAAATTATATAATTAATAGATATTTCTCTTCCACTATAAATGTAGTTTATATGAGTTACGGAAAATTAAATGAATTATTTTAATAAATTAAAGCGAAAGTGTTTTAAGTAAATAAAAAAATATATATTTTTGCAGTTTATTTAATTTGTATCCAACGTTTTATGTTTAAAATAAACGCAATAGCAAGCCCTTGAAAATATTTTAAATAACAATTTTTTTATTGTAATATTTGTGTTTATATTGTTTTATCGAAATATTGAGAATTAATTAATTTTTGTAGATTTTTTGTCACTACTGGTTGGTATAGACCAGGGGTCGGCAGACTTATCAACCAGATGAGCCGAATATTAAGTTTGTAGATTTTCCCATGCCTTCAGAGAGCCGCAACATGAACTTTATTATATACTATTGTATTGTAAGAAGAGCCAGATAATCCTATGGCAAGAGCCGCACGCGGCTCGCGAGCCGGTCTGCCGACCCCTGGTATAGACGTAGAAGAAAACCTACGTATTTGAGCCTCTAACTTTATTGATACTAGTGTATAACTTATTCTATGGAATTTAACTACTTATATAGTGGCCAAGATCCGACACATTTATCAAGATTTTTAATTTTTCGCTAGACGCAATTAGATACGTACTTAAAAGGTATGCAAAAAAGGTATTAAAAAAACCTTTTATATTTGTTGTCAGTAATTTCAAAGACATTTTGAAACACATACGGAACGATAATAATTTTTAAAAATATAATAGCACACAAATGAAAAGGGAACTCGGGTACATTTATCAAGAGCCACAAATAATCCTTCAAAGAGCCGCAGCTTGGTCACCCCTGTCATACACAATATCAAAATAACGTTAATAATTAATTATAATTCATATTCAATAGTGAGAATTGTGTAACGTAAAAAAAATCACGTCCCACAATTATGGATAAAAATTGTGAGTATTAAAATAATTAGTTTTGAAGAAATATGTAAGAAGAATCTCAAACAAATGTACCGCATATTCTGTTCTACCCTCAAGGGTCCTCTTTTCTTTCTCCGCATTTCTTTTTATCCTAAAATAATTAAACGTTGACAATAATATACATTACGCAAATTGTATTGGTTTATAACAGCGGTTCTCAAACTTTTTTGGCGAAGGAAAAAGCCTTAATATAATTATAAAAAACTGATTTATATGTTTTATGAATAATGATATTGCAATGTAATATTACGTAATATTTAGGTGTAACCTTATAATCTCCCTTTGGTAGGTATTTTTTTGCAGTATTTTAGCTAGTATTTATGGCTGGTTTATAATATAATATAATTAGTAAATAAATACTAAATATAATATATATGTTTGGTATATTTTAATTTTGTCATACATCATAGATTTCATTTCATTAGAATGGACTCTTGCATAATTTCAGCACTGAAGTACTTATATGAACAAAAAAAAAACCTATTCTGCCTTTTTATTTACATTTATATAAGGTATAATTTATAAGCAAAGTGAATATAAACTTCAGCAGTTAGTTTTTAAACACAAAAGGATAGTAAATACAATTTGTAAGCATTATTGTCGAAGCGGCCAATTTTGACGTGACAATCGAAATTCCTGACAAACTACTAAGGTGAAAAGGGACTGCTAAAATCAGACAAGAAGCGAGTCCTTCAAAGACTGCTTCCACGATATGTAATGAGCTACGGTAGTACATCAAAGTGTTTCGTAAGCGAATGGAATTCGTGTCAAGGATTTTGGGACACTTTTCAGATGTTTCTGCCAACCCTTTGTATCGTCACGCGTTTATGTTCCTTGTAATGCCTTCGGTAATTTAGTTTTCACCGCCAAATAGATGTGGGGAACAGGGAGTGGAGGATTTTATATGGAATTTTCTTTCAGTTTTTTTTTTAATATATACTGAAAAAAAAAAAACAATGTAAAACGAAAAGCTGATGTTAACTCATTGCCTCTGTCTATCCCAATCGGATACGTATATGGAGAATAAGGCTAATCCACCCTCGCCATAGTGAGCTTGTATTAATATTTCACAGTACTGTAGCTTGAGGCAGGCATTACAATCTGCAACACTATTGTGTTTTGACAAAACGACGTTACTATATTGAAAGAAATGAACAAGTAGCAATACCTACATCCAATTATAATTAATTCGGTTTATTTGTCGTACCTTTATTTACTTCTAGCAGGGGCATTATATCGTCATTTTGTACGATTACTTACCTCTTTATTATATTTTAATCTTCTTTTTATTTATTTATTTATTTATTTATTGGGTCCACAAACAGGGCTCTACAATTAGACTTGGAATCAAACATCTCAAACATAACATATTTTATATTACTAACTAGTGTTTTAATTTTTTTTTGTTTTTTTTTTTTGGATTATTGTGTAACATCTAAACTATGTATTTTTGTAATTTTATTGGAAGTGTTATCTATCCCTTTATCATCTTGAGCATGCCGTCCTATCCTATAATTAAAATTTCTTTTAGTTTGTATAATAGTAGTCTTAATGTAATTTTGTAGGCAGGCTTTATAAATAAATATTTTTTGTTTTGTTTGAATATTTCAGTATGAGAGGATATTTTATTTTTATATATTATACATTACTTAGATTAATTGTGCGTCATTATGACATAATGATGTGTACTACAATAGCCAAGATTAGAACATTTTATCGTGAGTGGGCCAAGTACACTTGGTGAAAGCAAAACAACCTACTACATTATACATAGTTCATTTCCGAACGTCCCGCTTGAGTTATTTACTTTACGTGGGTACTATGTTGATTTCTCAAGGACTTTAAACTCTTTCAATTATTAAAACACAGGCTTTTTGACTTGTTTATAAATATATATATATAATAATAATAATAAATACTTTATTGCTTTAAAACATAATAATAACAATACAACAACAATAGGAAATAGATTTAGACCAATTGGCGATCATATCATTAAAAGTAATTTCTTCCATACAACCAATTGTCATAGAAGAAGCAGTAATAGTATTGGGCAATGCAATTTAGATAAAATATAATATAATTGTTGCTAACACACCAAATGTGCGGTATAAATGCATATTATTTTTAAACACCAAATAGTTATCAATATAAACACACCAAATGTGCGGTATAATGCATTTTTTTTTATTTATTTATTATTTTAACACCAAATAGTTATCAATAGAAACACACACGTACACATAAGAATAAATTAAAAATAAAATATATATTTGTTTAAGATGCGTGGAAGCAAAAATTAAATTGTGTAGTTTTCTGACAGTTTTTTTTTGTGTTCTTGATGGACGAATTTTTCTAATACGTGTATTCTTGGTTTTTATAACTAATTTTTCTTGTTTCAGGTGAGTATTAATTACTATTTGAAGTTGAAAAAATGCGGTGAGTATTTCTTTGAAGGTTTGGTTAGGTTGGCTATTAAAGACTTCGACTCGATTAAAGGAATAGAAACAAGGTGGAATCAATTGAAATAAATCGGTTTAACTATAAAGAAAAACAATTAGTGGTTTTCCCATTAGTGGCTCTCTAAGATCGATGGGACAATCAAATATAACTGTTCTCTTATTCACGTACGTGTTTTTAATTTTGTTTATTTCGATTAGAATTGATTCATATCTATGTATTTATACAGCAGCACATATATACAGAAAATATCTGGCTTTAAGCAGTTTTTGGGTTTTGGGCAAAGACTATATAGTACGGTTTTTAATGAAGGTGTTTAACTAAACCAGATGATTGTGAAACAATTGAATTTAGAATATATTTCATCGCAAACTACAAAACAAAACGTGTGTCAGTTAATGGTTAGAATGAGGCCAAATTTTGTCTATTCTATTCTAATTCTTTATTTGAAATTGATATCGTTTCAGTTTAATTTTAGAACAGCTCAAATACAAGAATCGTCGACTTGTTTTTAGATATAAAACCAGCTACATTTACGAGAAAAAAAATGTAGTTTTCTGTTCCTTAAGTAAATTTGTACATCTTCGAAACAACATTAGTCGAGTTTCTACTGTACGAGCATTGTTGGTAGTCCTCTTTTCTAAGGTTATCTATTTAAGGAATTTATCTTTTGTTTCTTTTATTTATTTAATGATACAGGCTTTTGTGACAGAAGTGTTTTATAAAAATAGACACTTAATTTAACGTTGCGTAATTTTCAGCTTAAACGTATATTAAAAACTACATACAATTACTAATATTAACAAATTTAAAAAAACTCATTGAACCGCATTATTTGAAGCCCATCAGCATCATTAATATTTTTATGACTAGCTTTTACTCGCATTTAAGTCATTAAAAAAGTATCAGAAAGATCTAAAATAATAAAATGGCGTCTAACCACAAAAATGACACCTAACCTCAAAAATTCAAATAGTTACTGCATATATAAAAATGACAGACGAAAATAAAAATAAATATAGAATTCCAAAGAAGAAATAAATAGAGAATTCCAAACAGGTGAAACTATATTAAAACATATATTATTTTTTTAAATAAAAAGAATCCTATGTTACTTCTAGCACCTCCAAAAATATGTGTACAAAGATTCATCATGATCGGTTAAGTAGTTGTTGCGTGAAAACGTAATAAACAAACTCACATTCACATTTATAATATTAGTAGGGATGTATATGATATGAAACAAGAATAGGTTTTATATAAGGTTACTATTTAATATATCCAAACAATTCAATAAGAAGGAGATATGTATATATTGGAATGTTATATTAATAATATATTCGGTAACCTCATATTTGAATTTTAGGTCAAAGGCATAGGGATCCAGTTGCAAGAGGGAGGTTGAATATTTTGTGAGTTTTTAGATGCGGTTTCCTACATCCGGATATAAGTCATTGCGGACGGGATTTGCTATTAGAAACGGTTTAGTAAGCGCTTGCCTGATTTATAGTTTGAGGAAAATGTATTAAATTCCTCGATTGCACGCGCCATTTATTGCAATACCAAAGTGAACATTTCACATTAGGTTTGGGATAAAGGGCTTGGGACTTGGATTGAACGAATAACAGCTTTTTTTAATTGTAATTATAATATAGGACCACAAATTAATTTTTCATTAGCGAAATACCACACCAGATGTTCTATATGTTTTCTGAAGTCGCTATTGGATTGGCTAACCGAACCCAATACTTCATTAGAGTTGTCTGAAACTCTATAGCCTCATTATTTCATTTTAACCACTGCGTCAAATTTGTATTCCTCGATTAAATTATTAGTTAGTAAAAATAATAATTATAATACAATAATTAAACTTTTGTTTTTAAATTCGGATAAATTAACTAATTTTAGAGCTATATCCCTTTTTAACTAAAATGTCAGAAAATTACAATATTATAAATGTTAGGTACGTTACACAGGATTCCACTTTGCAATCTCGAAGCAGAAATTTTACTCCGTGACCGACTTAACTCGTAATACCTCGTTAAACTTCATATAATTCCTGAGATTAAAACATATTCCGGCGTAAAAGGACGTGTAGATACATTATTTGTTTAGGTACGTTCGTTAAACAAATATTCGTTTATTAGCTTTATTATTTCGTTTTGTCTTTTAGTAATCAAATTTATGTATTTATATAATCTATACTAATATTATAAAGCGGAAAGATTTGTATTTTTGTATGTTTGTAACGAATTGGCTCAAAAACTACTGGACCGATTTCAAAAATTCTTTCATGATTCGAATGCTACAATATCACTGATCAATATAGGCTATATAAATTACAGGAAATAATTTGGCAGAGAGCGATGTGCATTTTCTGTTAACTGAAAAGTGAAACATCATTTAACTTCATTGTACTTTACATCTTCATTACTACGCGAACGAAGTCGCTGGCAACATATAGCTTCGCTATGCCGACTTGATAAGTACTCAATTAACGTCCTAAACGTTTAAAAAAAGAACATTAAAAAAAAAAAGTTTTTATTTAATAATGTATCTATTCTATAGTGTTATTTAGAGTATGTATAAATAAAAGGTTTAATTTTGAAGAAACAAGGTAATAAATTAGAATAAAAAGGTCATATCAACAATAAAATCTTTAGCTTGTCATGTGAGTACAGCCTTACATTACCATATTACTTTCATCCGTCTATTTGTGGCTGTCAGATTATGTATTTACATATTAAATACTTGAGTTAATACGTCACGGGTGGAGCTTTGAAAGGGGTTTTTGATTACATCAGAAACTTTTTAACGTGATACAAAAGTTTTGCATTTAAAATTCTAATTTGGGCTTTGTTTTGGGCTCTCGTTTAGATAATTTTTCTCGGTATTTTTATTATTTGTTTAAATAACAAAAGATATTTTAAAAAAACAAATGAAATGAGTTTAAAATATGCATATAGTATAAAACATACATACATATTTGTATTCATTTACTTCTTAAAATTTATGAGTTATTAAATATGGTGTCTGGTGGTGGTATAAATGGTATTATGGGATTTTACAGATATCTTTCGTCTCATTGGTCACTATAGACCATTAGTCATAATTTTGAAATAAATAGACGAAGAAGAAGAAAAGAATGACATATACGCCCATAATAGCAACGAAAAGGTGCAAAGTTTATATAAAGTTATGTGCTTATAATTTGTAAATAAAAAGATCCAAGTGGACGCTATTATTTTGATATATGACGTACACAATTTTCCTTCAACTATCACATAAATATTCGTACACATATATGGGAGTGAACTCTTAGACATAAAACTAATATATGAGCCTATATTTGGCCCCATTAAATAAATCTGAAAGGCCGAGTTTGTTCCGTACATTTTGATACACAAGAGAGCTTACTTAACTCGGATATCAGGAATATTTACTTTTGTCTCCATGACAAATATATTGTGAAAGGAAATAGAAGGAAATTTAAGACAAGACATGTAAGAATATTTATTATTGCAGGCTTTTACTATGTAATGTGTTTCTTTATTCAATTTATTGAGTTACTTTTGTTTCTTCAAAACTAGCCAACGCTGACTATCTTTAGATCAACTGCTGCTTGGATACATTTCTCTGTTGTAACAGGTGTGTCAGTTCTTGTAATGCATTCTAGATTAATATCAAGCGATGCAGAAAAACAAAATTCATTTCAAACATGAAATGAAAATTGTTTATTAGCATAGGCACTAGAGGCGTGCGCTTGCTCATCGTTAGACTCTACGATGACTCCCGAAAGACGTATGGCGAGAAGAATACTACAAGAAACTCGTCAATCATAGCCTGTACATAAAATAATAATAATAATAAAAACTGAAAATTGCATAGTGGTTGCAATATATGTCAAATTAATAACATATATGTATATAAAATACATGAATATGTCTTATAATATGTATATAAAATATATAAAAAATATATAGCTACCTATACAACATTAAATTCAGTCAAAAAAATATCTTTCTAGTAAGTGAATAGTAAGCCAAGATCAAACACTAGCATCGCTCATGTAATACTAATATGTAATTATTACATTAAAAATATATGCTAAAAATGTGGTAAATATTGAAGATTAGGTCACCAAAAAGTAACTGAACTTGCACACTTTCCAAGGCAGTTAGTGTTAATGGCCACGTTCTTGAAAAGCCGAATTTTCTCCGGCTGCTGCTTCCCCGAGGAATTCTCCCTTCCGCCCCTCGCTTAAGTTTAGTTATCACAATAGTACGATTATTTCAACCTTCGAGTAATTAATAAGAATCGGTGCGATAAACTTTACCATTTTCTTAATTGAGTTATATAATTATATATAATGAATTTATTATACAAATTCACGCCTACGTCTTTTAGTAGAGTAAGAAGAGAATATAGACCAGACTTTTCCGACTCGTTCTGGAACAAAGGCTCGACAGAAATAATAAATGAATATATACACATATACATCTATTTGGTTCTTGTTTTTCATTTTTATGTATTTTTGTAATTTTATTAGAAGTGTAGTATCTATCCCTTGAGCATGCTGTCCTATCCTATAATTAAAATTTCATTTAGTTTATATAATAGTGGTCCTTTTTATAATATGTAGTTTTAATGTAATTTTGTAGGTAGGCTTTATAAATAAGTAAATAAATATATATATTGAAACTATTTACATTGACAAGGACTACAGAAAAACAGCCTGGTAAGGAACAAATAAAAGTTGATTTAAATTAAATAACTAAATAATACATACATTACTATTTAATATATCCAAACAATTCAATAAGAAGGAGATATGTATATATTGGAATGTTATATTAATAATATATTCGGTAACCTCATATTTGAATTTTAGGTCAAAGGCATAGGGATCCAGTTGCAAGAGGGAGGTTGAATATTTTGTGAGTTTTTAGATGCGGTTTCCTACATCCGGATATAAGTCATTGCGGACGGGATTTGCTATTAGAAACGGTTTAGTAAGCGCTTGCCTGATTTATAGTTTGAGGAAAATGTATTAAATTCCTCGATTGCACGCGCCATTTATTGCAATACCAAAGTGAACATTTCACATTAGGTTTGGGATAAAGGGCTTGGGACTTGGATTGAACGAATAAACGCTTTTTTAATTGTAATTATAATATAGGACCACAAATTAATTTTTCACTAGCGAAATACCACACCAGATGTTCTATATGTCTTCTGGGATCACTGATGATTGGCTAACCGAAACCAATACTTCATTAGAGTTGTCTGAAACTCTATAGCCTCATTATTTCATTTTAACCACTGCGTCAAATTTGTATTCCTCGATTAAATTATTAGTTAGTAAAAATAATAATTATAATACAATAATTAAACTTTTGTTTTTAAATTCGGATAAATTAACTAATTTTAGAGCTATATCCCTTTTTAACTAAAATGTCAGAAAATTACAATATTATAAATGTTAGGTACGTTACACAGGATTCCACTTTGCAATCTCGAAGCAGAAATTTTACTCCGTGACCGACTTAACTCGTAATACCTCGTTAAACTTCATATAATTCCTGAGATTAAAACATATTCCGGCGTAAAAGGACGTGTAGATACATTATTTGTTTAGGTACGTTCGTTAAACAAATATTCGTTTATTAGCTTTATTATTTCGTTTTGTCTTTTAGTAATCAAATTTATGTATTTATATAATCTATACTAATATTATAAAGCGGAAAGATTTGTATTTTTGTATGTTTGTAACGAATTGGCTCAAAAACTACCGGATCGATTTCAAAAATTCTTTCGTTATTTGAATGTTAGATTATCACTGATCAATATAGGCTATATGAATTACAGGAAATAATTTGGCAGAGAGCGATGTGCATTTTCTGTTAACTGAAAAGTGAAACATCATTTAACTTCATTGTACTTTACATCTTCATTACTACGCGAACGAAGTCGCTGGCAACATATAGTGTTACATATAAACGTTAGCAGAGCTTCGCTATGTCGACTTGATAAGTACTCAATTAACGTCCTAAACGTTTAAAAAAAGAACATTAAAAAAAAAAAGTTTTTATTTAATAATGTATCTATTCTATAGTGTTATTTAGAGTATGTATAAATAAAAGGTTTAATTTTGAAGAAACAAGGTAATAAATTAGAATAAAAAGGTCATATCAACAATAAAATCTTTAGCTTGTCATGTGAGTACAGCCTTACATTACCATATTACTTTCATCCGTCTATTTGTGGCTGTCAGATTATGTATTTACATATTAAATACTTGAGTTAATACGTCACGGGTGGAGCTTTGAAAGGGGTTTTTGATTACATCAGAAACTTTTTAACGTGATACAAAAGTTTTGCATTTAAAATTCTAATTTGGGCTTTGTTTTGGGCTCTCGTTTAGATAATTTTTCTCGGTATTTTTATTATTTGTTTAAATAACAAAAGATATTTTAAAAAAACAAATGAAATGAGTTTAAAATATGCATATAGTATAAAACATACATACATATTTGTGTTCATTTACTTCTTAAAATTTATGAGTTATTCAATATGGTGTCTGGTGGTGGTATAAATGGTATTATGGGATTTTACAGATATCTTTCGTCTCATTGGTCACTATAGACCATTAGTCATAATTTTGAAATAAATAGACGAAGAAGAAGAAAAGAATGACATATACGCCCATAATAGCAACGAAAAGGTGCAAAGTTTATATAAATTTATGTGCTTATAATTTGTAAATAAAAAGATCCAAGTGGACGCTATTATTTTGATATATGACGTACACAATTTTCCTTCAACTATCACATAAATATTCGTACACATATATGGGAGTGAACTCTTAGACATAAAACTAATATATGAGCCTATATTTGGCCCCATTAAATAAATCTGAAAGGCCGAGTTTGTTCCGTACATTTTGATACACAAGAGAGCTTACTTAACTCGGATATCAGGAATATTTACTTTTGTCTCCATGACAAATATATTGTGAAAGGAAATAGAAGGAAATTTAAGACAAGACATGTAAGAATATTTATTATTGCAGGCTTTTACTATGTAATGTGTTTCTTTATTCAATTTATTGAGTTACTTTTGTTTCTTCAAAACTAGCCAACGCTGACTATCTTTAGATCAACTGCTGCTTGGATACATTTCTCTGTTGTAACAGGTGTGTCAGTTCTTGTAATGCATTCTAGATTAATATCAAGCGATGCAGAAAAACAAAATTCATTTCAAACATGAAATGAAAATTGTTTATTAGCATAGGCACTAGAGGCGTGCGCTTGCTCATCGTTAGACTCTACGATGACTCCCGAAAGACGTATGGCGAGAAGAATACTACAAGAAACTCGTCAATCATAGCCTGTACATAAAATAATAATAATAAAAAGCCTGAATTTTAACTCAGAAAAAAAAGTAAATAACAATTTATAAATCATATTGCACAGTGGTTACAATATATGTCAAATTAATAACATATATGTATATAAAATACATGAATATGTCTTATAATATGTATATAAAAAATATATAGCTACCTATACAACATTAAATTCAGTCAAAAAAATATCTTTCTAGTAAGTGAATAGTAAGCCAAGATCAAACACTAGCATCGCTCATGTAATACTAATATGTAATTATTACATTAAAAATATATGGTAAAAATTAAAGTGTAAAAAATGTGGTAGATATTGAAGATTAGGTCACCAAAAAGTAACTGAACTTGCACACTTTCCAAGGCAGTTAGTGTTAATGGCCACGTTCTTGAAAAGCCGAATTTTCTCCGGCTGCTGCTTCCCCGAGGAATTCTCCCTTCCGCCCCTCGCTTAAGTTTAGTTATCACAATAGTACGATTATTTCAACCTTCGAGTAATTAATAAGAATCGGTGCGATAAACTTTACCATTTTCTTAATTGAGTTATATAATTATATATAATGAATTTATTATACAAATTCACGCCTACGTTTTTTAGTAGAGTAAGAAGAGAATATAGACCAGACTTTTCCGACTCGTTCTGGAACAAAGGCTCGACAGAAATAATAAATGAATATATACACATATACATCTATTTGGTTCTTGTTTTTCATTTTTATGTATTTTTGTAATTTTATTAGAAGTGTAGTATCTATCCCTTTATCACCTTGAGCATGCTGTCCTATCCTATAATTAAAATTTCATTTAGTTTATATAATAGTGGTCCTTTTTATAATATGTAGTTTTAATGTAATTTTGTAGGTAAGCTTTATAAATAAAAAATATATTGAAACTACATTGACAAGGACTACAGAAAAACAGCCTAGTAAGGAACAAATAAAAGCTGATTTAAATTAAATAACTAAATAATACATTGTAATACATATGTAATACATATATCTCGGATCTTGTGTATATATAAATTCCAAGCCCGGGATCTTCGTTTAAGAGACTCTGACGATTATAATACTAAGCTTAATTTTTAATTTTTAACTACAGTTTTTCTTTCATGAATGTGAAAGTAGTCAAATACAATACGAATTTTGCGAACACACGAGGAACAGGGAATAAATTTCGTAACATTTTTCTGGGTAGCCGGAAGTGTTGCACACGAATATCGTGACACATTTCCCAGTTAGTGGGAGCGTCACAAATTGTGAAAAATGTGCTCCCTACTAAGAGCGAAATGCCTGAATACGTACTCTCATACACGTTGCCAGTAATAACAAAGTTTAGTATATAATGTAACGGGAATGAGTTAAAGTGTAGCGTGTGTAGAGATCAAAAGTGCAATTTTTACAATGTCTAGGGAAAACTTCAATTCAAACGCCAACTTTGATTCAGACAATCGTCTATTGTTTCTTTTGTCGAGAGAAAATAATTTATTGGTTTTCAACTAAATAACATTTTTCTAAGTTGTTTTTGTTGTTGTGGTTGTCTTTTTTTTTCTTTGTGATATAACCATTAATATGCTTTTGTTTTTGTTGATATAACATCTTTGTGTAAATGTTTGGATGTTTGTTTTTAAATCAACCATCGGTATATATGTATATATGTATTTGTATATATTACTTGTGCGTAGCTTAATACAAGTCCTCGATCTGGAAGTACCTGATGATGAATACAGCACTACGAAACTAAAATTAAACGTGATGTAATAAACTTCTTTGTTGGAGTACTCTATGTAACGCGAAAATATCGGATGGGGCACGGGAAACTCCCACATTTCAAAAGGCTGATGAAAGAAAACTATATGAGAGATCAAAAAAACAAATGCCACAAAGGTTATGTACATTCACATTTAGAGTAGATTTTGTTGCCATAAATTTGCACACCTAAGACGAAATTGTTTTTGATTCTGGAACACTAGTAGACGACGACATTGCGATTTTATGAAATGTGGGAGATTCCCGCGCCCCACCTGTGTATATCTATACGTATATATTGTTACAAAAAAGTGAGTATTTATTTCGGGTTTGAATCTGTTTGGCTTGTCTTTGTGCTGATGCGCTGGTATAGAGTATCCTGTTTCAGAATAAAAATAATAAAATAATGTGCTTTATTATACGTAGAAGTGACGTTTAGCAAGTTGTAACAGTTGTTTAACAGATTGTGTGTGACTGATAGTAAGCGAAAGTAGACACAATCAAAACAATTGACGTTTTTTAAATAATAATTTTAAAAAAAGGAAGAGAAAAAATGTGTCAATTTAACGCTAACCACGACCCCGTTTAGTCTTTATAGCCCTAATTTGCTCTACAGTCCCCTTCGAGATCTCTCAATGTTCGTTATAGCCCACAAAAAAGCACATTTCCTCCTTCCTTTGTTGTTACTCGAGTCGAGTAAATTTCCTTTCGTTGGCATTGTAAGGACTCAACGCGTCACGTCATAAGCATTCGTCATAAAACACAAAGGAGTTGCTACAATGATCACAAATCAACTACTGACTTATACTCTCCTGGTACTTTAATTTGAATTATAACTGTTTTGTTAAACATAATTGGCTTGCTTATTCGATCAACACATAACTTGGTGAGATGAAATTGAAAAAATTACATACAGATTGGTATATTCTATATTGACATGTTTACTTACAGCGGTGATGTCTCGATGAATAATTACGTTGCATGTATACTTCTATAGACACTCGTTTATCTGTTTTCCAATTGTTGTGGTCAACCGCTGCCCACAAATTAAATTCCACTCTTTTATAGCATTCAATTTGCAACGCTATAAATTTCGGTGGCAACAGATGTTAGCACGCAGAGTCAGCACATTCGACTGACATATCTTTTTGCTAAAAATACGAGATATCTATTACATATATATAAAAAGCCTCTGTATTTATGTTTAAATTTTTATTATGTCTAAGTGAACATCTAATTTATTTATTTCTTCTGTATTAATAACAAACATATTCGAAAAGTTTTATAATTTGGTAGGTAGTTTTAACACCCGACATTGTCGGAGGTAACTCGTACAAAGTCGCTTAAATCATATCCGTAAAGGAAAACGTCAATAAACGACTAGTGAATGTTCGTATATTAGGTCGGTTTACTAAGAATTTCTCGAAGCACGTTTGGCGACGTCGTGTGCTGAGTCGACACGTCCGCTGGCAACATATGTCGTGCCCATAAAGTACATCATTGCAGACAGGACGACCGAACTTGGCACTTCGCCGACACTGCACTAGAGGGACACGATTTTTCATTAACACGATAATCCTTTTACAAATTTTGGATATCAATTAACGGCTACATTGTTTTTATATGAATAAACTCGTATTTAAGTCATTAAATAAGTATCAGAGATCATTTCAGTAGAAATAAATCAATATAATCCCAAACAGCTGAAACTATAGTCAGTTGGAAACTATAGTACAAAATAATTTCTTTTAATAAAAAAATATCCTATATTACTTCTAGTACCTCCAAAAATATGTGTACAAAGTTTCATGAAGTAATTGTTGCTTGAAAACATAACAAACAAACTCACATCTACATTTATAATATTAGTAGGGAGTAGGGATGTTTTAGAACATTATACATCATGTATCAATTGTTTTTATACGACATTCCTTGAGTCAACTAGTAGTTAATATTGTTAAAATGAGTTTTAAATTCACTTTTATTTCTACTCGAGCATCCCCAAAGGTCCATCTCAAGTTATTCGAAAGTTATAGTTTCTAAAAGTATATAGTATTTCTATTGCTTTTTGGATATTCCCTCTTCCATTTCGTATCGGCGATGTATTGTTTCCTTTTATTCTTTCTATATTCCAAATAGAATTTAACAGTTTTGTTCTATCAAATTTTATAGGATTGGTGGTACTGAAACGTAGAAATGCTTGCATGTGAAGTAAAATATTGTATAGGATATTTTTCTATGGTATATACACCTGTTATAATATTTATTTTCTAGTGAAATTCCTGAATTCAGAATGCGGCAACGAGTCAGCCCAAGAGAGAATACAATTGTTACAACGTGAAAGCTGTGAAATGTATTAATGTAGTCAATAGACTTATTGAAATCTCATCGCCTTAAGTTTTAAAAATTTAATTGCTCTAAAAAATTACAAAATTTTCATTGTAGACACAAACATATCGTAATAGTACAATGTTATTACAAAATATTTAGAACCGTATATCTATTTTTAAATCACTTTTCATTCCAAAATTAGCCCTAGGATTCTAAGTTGGTTTTTATTTCGTGTATTATATTAAATTAATGCCTTTCTAGTGTTAAGGGTATTAAGATTTTATAAAAGTTACATAAGGAATAGGGCGCATTGCGACGCGGCTACGGTCCGTGTGTTTGACATGCGGTCGGTGTGCTGAACGTGATCTGAGCTCCCAATTTGATTTAAAATTTAAACGTATAAATGACGCCGCCTAAGAAATATTTTACTAAAAAGATATTTTTCAAATCATATACGTAAATTAAAATGATTTGGTTGTAATAAGAGTATTAAATGGAATTATAATCTATATATATAAAACTCAAAGGTGACTGACTGACTGACTGACTTAGTGATCTATCAACGCACAGCCCAAACCACTGGACGGATCGGGCTGAAATTTGGCATGCAGGTAGATGTTATGACGTAGGCATCCGCTAAGAAAGGATTTTGTTCAATTCCACCCCTAAGGGGATATAATAGGGGATGAAAGTTTGTATAAATCTCATTAGATTTTCGACTGATTGAACTGAAATTAAAAATTGACAGATATGTGGTTAATAACTAACTGGAGCAAGTTTTCAATTATGACCCACGACAGGAATGGTGATAACTACTTAACACACGTTAAACAAAAGTAAAGCCACACAAACCAAACCTAATTAATAATAATACTTCTTAACGCGAGCGAAGCCGCTGGCAAAAGCTAGTATTATATAATATGTCATTATAATAATTTGGTTCAAATTTCGAATGTCACAAACAATTTAAAA